>CM073759.1:98001592-98195898 GCA_037127475.1 Arma custos | reverse complement strand
CTCTTAAAAAAATGCATCTAATAAAACAAAATCATAAATTTCGAAAAACTATCGAGCATTCCATCGAACAAAACTTGAATATTACTAATACAAAATAAGCGGTTGAACGATTAAAAATTAAATAAAAACATTAAACCGAAACCCTCTAAAACCTAAAAACGATTCTTGTATCCTGTGGAATGTCAAATTGAACAGGTATTTTAAATGCGATTGGTTATCAAAGAATCATGTTAAAAGAATGGAATCAGAAATCTGGACAAACTCACGCAACATACCTATATCACTTATATAAAAAATCCATTAAAAAAACGGAATCAAAACCTAATAAACGATTCTTGTATCACGGAAAACGTGAACAGATTGAGAGGCTCTCACCATTAGCCAGGAAAGACTTCCAATCATCCTTCCCACATCCACCACCCATGGGATGTGGTTCATCAAGTAAGTAATGAGACCACCCCAAGCTAAATAAACTTAAGAGATAGGGATTTAAACTCTTCATAATTTGGTTTAAATTTAATAGTTTTTAGAGTTTCTCAGATTACTATTTGTTCTAGTGTTTAGACAAAGATGGTTCCCTATTTTTTATAAAATTTTTGAATAACAGGAATATGATAAAATATTAGAAATACGTTTTTATAGAACTAGTGATGATACCTTCTATCTGCCTAATGACTGACCAAACTCATTTTACAAATTATTTCAATGCTTATTTAATTGTATTACAATAGGTGTTTAACACTTTAGATTGAGGTCAACTGTGAGTTTTTTAATTAAAATAATTTCATCAGGGAAAACCAGTATAATGGAATTCAGATCATTAAGGATGATGTTAGTAAGGCAAGGAGCAAGAGGTTTCCCTTCCATGGCAAATCTTTTTTTGATAATAGAAGTGTTCATGGATGGTGAAATTGCCGGATTCACAACAACGTTTCAAAGACCTGAGATTAGAGGAACTGTTGAGAGGATTGGAATATGGGTTACATCTATGACTATAAGGATCCCTTTTTCAAAAAGGATATTTGTGAATTAACCTTCTACGTCAAAGAAAGTTAGGATGTAGTGGTCTGGGGGGGATAACAGCAAATTGGGTAGGTGAAAAGAATTTTGAATGTATCTTTGAATGATAACAGTTGACCTTGATATATTTGTGGAAGAAAATGGTTCGGGTGGAGGTCAATAAATTTCTCTTAGATATGGAGAAATGTTTATTAAGTAGCCACCATTTCAAGCCATATTGCAGGTCTTCTTCAAGGCTAAATATGCGAAACACAGACAATTGAAAATTACAAAATTTAGGCTTGAAGAAAACCTGCAATGTAGGTCGAAACGTTGGCTATTTAATAAACATTTCTCCATATCTAAGAGAAATTTATTGACCTCCACCCGAACCATTTTCTTCCACGAATTATGAATGTCTTTTAGAATATTGTGGCTAAAGATTTTTACGAAGTGCGCAGAGGGGGTTGTCGAGTTTGTGAATTTTGTGAAGTCCATGAAAACGGAGATCCAAAAAATTATGGATATAACTTCTGTAGGTAGGTAGGATATGAGATGATTGGATATAATTTCTGGTTTATAGGTATAACAGGTAGGATAAAAGTTGGATTGAATATAACTTCTGGTTTCTATAGGTAGGATAAGTAATTAGTTTTCAATTTGAATTTTTTTTATATTGTCATTAACAATCCCTTTTTAAACTCTCAATTGTTTAATCATTTTTAATCTTTGAATATTGAATCATTTCATTCCTGTCTTTTCGGTCTATAAAACAGTAATAGTTTTTTTGATAAAACACTGTTAATATTGTAAATTTGTTTTCTTCTAAGATCTGACAATGGCCTGAAAATCAGATCTAAATTTTAGCAAAAAATAAATAAGTTTACTTATTTGTATAAAACTCATTATTATCCTAAAGGCTCAATACACCATTTTGAACTTAGTAGCTATATATTTTTTCTTTTACTTCTGTAACCAGGAAAGGAATTATGATTTCTCAAGAATTTTTTCCCTAATCTGTACATTATATCCCCCCTAATACTTTATCTGTTCCATTAATAATTTTTCGAAATTAATGATTCAGCTACTTCAACTTATATTGTTTATGGATAAAATTCATAAAATCTGTAAGCACCATACTGCCTGGACGGTCTTCAGCAAATGGAACTTAAGAAATGTTCGCATTGATTGCGGACACAAAAGACAAGCTGCAACAAGCCCTGGTGGAATGGGAGGAAGAACTCATCCACAAACAAATGAAATCAATAGCAAGAACGCAAAGTCTTAGTGTTATCAAGAGAGGAACAAAGAGACACCCAGCTGATCTGTAATGTGGAGATACTTAAAGTTGAAGAGAATACACTAACTTAGGAAAAATCATCAGCAACAGGGGAAAAAATAACCCAAAGCCAGCCAGGTTTAATATCCTTGAACATTATAGTTGGGCATAGGGAGGTTGATAAGGAAACAAAAATGCTCATTCACAAATTTTTTAATCTCCCAACTCTCACTTATGGAAGTAAAAGCAGGGTTATGCTGGACAAGCAAGCTAGCCGTATGACAGCTGCAGAGATGAAATTCCTGCGGAGAGTCATTGGAAAGACCAGGAGGGACCGCATCAGGAATGAGAGCATTAGAGAAGAGCTAGAGGTAACTGAACTAAGGGCTTCCATAAAAAACTGACAGGTTTTGCCATGTTTGTCAGTTGGAGGAAGAGAGAGAGCCAAGGATGGTCATGGAAGCTAGACCCACTGGGAGGAGGCCAAGTGGCCATCCCAGAGTTTCCGATCAGAATTACATTCATTGCATAGGGGGGGGGGGGAGAGAGAGGGCAAAACCCTTCAGGAAATGAGGCAGCTCAGCATCTGCCGAGAGGCCATGTTGGGTGGAGGCTTCTCAACGCTAGCAGTGGTGTAAGAGGAAGTCAAAGAAGAAGAACAAGAATGATTGAGCTATAATTTTGAAAAATAGTTTGTTTTCTTTAATGTTGCAAAATATTAGATAAAGGTTAAGTAAATAGTAAATAAACAATTCACCCAAATATTAAAGTTTTTTTATGAGATGAAAATGGTTGACTGGATGATCTTATGTAAAGGAGATGGTTGGGGGGTGCAGTCAATAAGAACACCGAATAAGTGAAGTACTTATATTATGTGCCGACGTTTCGACCTACAGTGTAGGTCATCTTCAGGGCTAACAGAGAAACAAACAGAACAAAAATGTAAAAACATCAAAGTTGTACAGTAACAATACTAGTGACAAATAATGTAGAAAAATACAAAGTGGTAGATATGAAAATAGAAGATAAAGAATATTATAATCTTTATTATAATCTGACTCCTTTTTAATATTCTTTATCTTCTATTTTCATATCTACCACTTTGTATTTTTCTACATTATTTGTCACTAGTATTGTTACTGTACAACTTTGATGTTTTTACATTTTTGTTCTGTTTGTTTCTCTGTTAGCCCTGAAGATGACCTACACTGTAGGTCGAAACGTCGGCACATAATATAAGTACTTCACTTATTCGGTGTTCTTATTGACTGCACCCCCCAACCATCTCCTTTACATATTAAAGTTTTTATTCCAATTTAAACGGTTATAAGAGCAGTTCCCAGCCTTAATAGTGGTACAGACCACCAATTTTGAAAGGAAAACATTGAGACCCACAAACTGATCATAAATACACAAGAAGCTATAGTGGAGGGGGGAACGCTAATCATAGTTTTAGTTTAAGTTTATATGTAGGATCAAAGTTGATCTATTAAGCTATACTACCAGTAGTTACCAGCAACTGAGTGACTCAAATTATTTTCACTCAGTTTATTTTATCTGCACTGAGATGCTCATTCCTGTGAAGCCCGAGCAAATAGGCTGCAGCCCATTGGTTGGGAACCGCTGATTTACAACCTTATGTGACACCTGTTTTTACTTAATGTTAATGCCTGAATGATTTTATGTGCCTATACATTCTATAATTGTCTAACAATCAACTGACTGTGTTGTTTTAATTTTTATTCATTTTTGCTTTCAAATCCACTTCATGAGGGGAACTTAATGCATAATCAAAATTAAATGGTAATAAGATATTCTATAAATAATATATTTTAAAAAATAAATCAATGCCTCTTATCTTAAGTAACATATATCGTTGATTAATATACAATCCAAGTAATTATCATAAGCCAGTAAGTAATATTACAGTAGGCTGGCCTTGTTTCCTGGTTTATTTAATTAATATACAATCTTTATACATTCTCTATACACATCACTTTTCCAAATTATATTGTTAAAAGATTCTTGTTAATTTCTTTGGTATTATGTTATTCTTGAAATTTACTCAATATAAATTACAATTGATAATATGATAATTAGTTAATTAGAAAATATTTGATTATTTAATTTAATTTTATTATTATTTTCTCTATCTTATTATCTCTTTCTATAATTAGGCTGTTAACATAATCTACTTAGGGTAATAATAGTATTACTATATTGTAATTTCTCGCACACCTCTAAATACTTCTAATCTTTTCTCATATTGTTATCTATATATTGGCTTATCTATATATTATAATTGGAACTCCTATCTCAATGAGTTTTACTTTATTTTATTTATTTATTATGTTATTATTATTTATTTGTTTTAATCTAAATATTATTATTATTAGTAGCAGTAGTAATATTTGATGTTATTAGTTTATGTTTATCAGTTGAATACTTTAATCATATTGAGCACCCTTGTTGCAATGCTACCTCTCACAAGACAAAATTAAATATATAATAAATAAAGCAAAATTGCTAATAAAAGGCTAAAGTTAGATCATTTTGCCTAAATTAGAAAGAAAATACCTGATTCCTATCAAATGCTCTACCCTTTGATGTTTATTAGGAGAAGATGAAACCATAACCAAGGCCTGATAGATGGTGGTATATGAGATTTGTCTTCACACATCAAAATAATCTTGAACAACAGAGACATTAGCTATCTGTTCTTAGAGTTGAGTTGCCCGTATAGGCATTGGTTATTAGCTAAGATTTTTCTCATGTTCGCACTGGCAGAATTTCAGCAAATAGTTCTTGGTCAAGAATTTCCGGGTGAGTATGCACCTTTATAGAAAGTAACCCTTTGGAAAACCTTTAATAAATAGAAAATTGAAATTTTATATAATTTTATTCAAAGATAGATTGGTAAATTAAGTATACTATTTTTTGCATTTTCCTAAGTTTATAAAATTTTGAATAATGAAAAATTTTATCACAAAAATAACTATTATGTTTGCAGTGGCAACACTTTAAAATTTGTCTAAGAAATAATATAGTTTTTCTCAAGTTTTTAGGGTTTTTTTCTTTCTTTTTTTAATAAAAGTTTCTTATTCTGTCTAACTTTTTAAGCCAAGCAATCTGTTAGGATAGGTTACGCTCTCAAATGTAGCAACAAGCATTAGTATAAGACAGTGTCTTCTTCATCACAATATATTCATCGGTGACTTCACTGTCCAATACTTCGGTGGAATACTACTATTTTCTCTCTTTGTAGCATTTAAAATCAAGGGTAGGCTGTTCTTTGGATTTATTAACTATTTTGAATTTATGTGGAAGAAAATATTTTGGGTGGAGGTAAAAAAAAATCTCTTATCAAAGTTATTACTTATTTTGTTAATACTTCTTTTAATAGGATTCTTTTTGAGCAATGTCATTGGAAAGCTCTCTAATATTTAATAAATATTCCTCTAATATATGATATTCCCGATATAAATTATATTTATTTAATTTACTTTTCGTTCTCAAGATTCAGTCTATTATTCGCCAAAAGGAAGTAAAAAGGAGAGACCAAATCAATAGAACGAAAAGTATATTATTGATAACAATATAAGTACTTACTGATATACGAGTATATATGAAAATAAGGTACAAATGTATACTAAGATATAACCTTGTATCCAACTCTCTGCAGTGTTTTCAACTATACCTAAACACTAGTGTGGATAGCCAGCCAAGGGGTTCTAAGAAAATTGATTATAGCCTTAGGGAGATATTGTTAATCTGAACAGTTGTATTCTTGCTTAGTACTGATTTTACTTGTATAAACAGTGTGATTCATAGATCAGTTTAGTACGGGAACAACACCTCTTATAGTATGGGCGCCGTTTAAAGCCAATGAATAAATTAATACATTATCAGAAGAGGAGGCATTCCTGCTCCATTTTCCATTTTAAATCATCTATATTGATTTATATCTCCTTAGAATGTTTCCAATGAAAGGCCATGAAATCTATATGACACTATGATTTTTTGAAATCAGAAATTGTTTATTTGCAATTGAGTAGGTGAGGTGCAAAACTCGTTCGTTCCATTTTTTTGAAAAAACTTTCTCATTTCATACTTAGTTACTTTTTTTTTTGTTATCATTAAATCAATAATTTTTTTCATTCCAAGCTCACTTCCACAGGGAAGCTGTACCTTTAGAAAGCAAAAAAAAATTTTTTTATCTGGCCACTTTACGAGAGGAGGTAAGTTTTTTGAGTTTCCTGAAAAACGTGTTCCTGTGGAACAAACGAGTTTTGCAACTCACCTCCTCAATTGTAGAAATTTGAAAGGCATAATGATTCCAAACAATACCTTATTTTCAGTTCAGTTCTTTTCCCCCATAGATTTTTTAAGTGTGATTTGCTCTTTTGTTAAAATTTTAGGCCAGGAGTATTAAAACTTAAAAAATTTTAGCCTAACATTTCACACTGACTCCTTTGACAAGTATTAACGTAACGATTCCCTCACTATTTTATATTGGAAAACTTCTTTCAAGTACTTAATTATGATATATTTAACAGAACAGTTTATAATTTAATAAAATTGCTTTAGCTTATAAAATAAGTGATTGCAAGGTTTATTTACAAATTAAAACTTCATTATACTCTGATTTATTTTATTTTTTTATAGGACAGATGAAGTATAGATACATTAAAAATACAATGACTATAACATTGCAAAAATATATTTCATTATTTGCCTAGAGCAAACATGTATTTATATACCTATTATGTATTTATAAGATGGATTATTGCTAATTTAACAAATATTTACAATTCCGATAAGACTTATTTTTTCTATATGCATTAAATACAAAACTCATTCATTCATATTCTACAATCTCCCAGCCAAACAGTCACTATACACTTAATTTATCTTTTACTGAATCACTGAATATACTTACATTTGTTTTTTTTTTTACTTCAAGAAGCAGATAAAGAAAATTAAGTACACTGCAACAACAACAAGGAAGTTTGTTATAATTGCAATGAAATTACAAGCATATGACAGAGAAAAGAGCTCTGTACAAATTAAGCACCTAAAAAGGCATACAAGACTACTATATTTCCTTTTATTTTACGAGACGTTTTAAGCTAATGAAGTAGAAAAAATATATACACAGCTATAAAGATATGTTTCCTAATCAAAAGTTTTCCTTTAAAAATTTACAAACAAAATGTAAATCAATGGATTAAAGGCTAATTTTAGTAAAATTTTGGATCAATACTAATTTAATATTTGAATTTATAATGTGGTATTAATTGCTTCTCTATGAAATTGTTTAACACAAAAAGCTATTTATTGCCAAATTGTCTAAATAGGTTACAGCAAATATCTAAAATATTTTAAGAATGGTAATAAACTGTTATAATTCGGTTAATGAAAATAATTTTGATGAAATCAATGTGGATATTGTTAAAACTTATGATTTGAAAGGAATCAAACAATCTGTTTTAGATCTTCTGAATATAATAATAATAATAATAAATTATAACATTTATCAGTGTTTTGACTACTAAGATTTCTGATATTTCATGTAGGTTAAAGATGTTTTTCCTTACTATATTTTATAGTTTTTTTTTGTTTTGATTTTATGATACCTACGGGTTATTGAATATAATAGTATAGAATTAAGAAATCTATAAGTTAGTATCCATAACTTAAACTTTTCAATATAGAATGGTTATTTTATTTTTAAATTTTTTAAGCATATATAATACATCTCTTCAAAGACAGCGTTTTTTGATTTATCATTGAAAAATAAACTTGATTATTTTTGAATATGTTGTTTTTTATGGAGGGAAGGAGGCATTTAGTCTCCATTAATCAAATGATTATTATTGTTATGATTTTATGATTTTATGAATAATGATTATCAATGTGGATATTGTTAAAACTTATGATTTGAAAGGAATCAAACAATCTGTTTTAGATCTTCTGAATATAATAATAATAATAATAAATTATAACATTTATCAGTGTTTTGACTACTAAGATTTCTGATATTTCATGTAGGTTAAAGATGTTTTTCCTTACTATATTTTATAGTTTTTTTTTGTTTTGATTTTATGATACCTACGGGTTATTGAATATAATAGTATAGAATTAAGAAATCTATAAGTTAGTATCCATAACTTAAACTTTTCAATATAGAATGGTTATTTTATTTTTAAATTTTTTAAGCATATATAATACATCTCTTCAAAGACAGCGTTTTTTGATTTATCATTGAAAAATAAACTTGATTATTTTTGAATATGTTGTTTTTTATGGAGGGAAGGAGGCATTTAGTCTCCATTAATCAAATGATTATTATTGTTACTATTTCTTACTGTTTATTTGTAATATATATTAATACTAATAAGATAATGACAATCGCCTAAAAAAAATTGTAAAAATAGGGGTCTACTATAGGAGCAATTATATTCAGAAGACCACACTTTATATGATCACAGCAATTGTCACTCAATTGCAACACTGATATGCTGCATAATGATTAGTTCTATGTGTGTGTATACATATATATATATATATATATATATATATATATACACCCACACACACATATGTTGTATTCATATATGTATAAAATATCTACTTGAAAACAGCTAAAAAACGAAACCCGTAAGGAAAGAGGCCCCACCACCTCAAAATAAACTAATTAACAAAATAAGTGGTCATGAGAGTAGTTCAGCGGATAAGATAAACATGTATTATACATAGTTTTTTATTTTTATTTGTAGTTTTTTTTAAATCTTATTGTTATAAAATGGATACTCTTAAAATATCACAAAACCTATAACTTATACCAACTTCTGAATACCTAACATATTGATATTTCAACTATTATTTCTTGGATAAAAAAGCAGATATACATACAAAATCTTTTTTTTTTTTTAAACATTTAATTTGTTCATTAATTTTCTTAGTAAAATGTACAACAAAATGGACAAAAATGATCACAGGTGCTCTAATTTACTTTTCCTATGTTGATTGGTTGGTATCTTTTACGTAACCTATATAAGGCATTAGCTAATTGAAGGCCTCAATGATTCATCATTAAATAAAACACTTTAGTATGACTAAAAAAAATAAGCTGACTTATTCAAAACATTATAACAAACAAATAAAAAGTACATATTAATAAATTAGAAATGATTCAACAGAAAAGAAAAGATATGAAAAAAAGACTATAGAAAATAACTAAAAAAAGAAGTACAGATTACAATGATTAAAATCAATTCATGATATAAATAATAATAATATAATACTATATGTACAGAATTTTCAAAGTTTATACAAAACAAGAAACATTAATCAGTTCAATATAATCTGAGGAATATAAATCAATATTGTACAAAACAAAAGCCACCAGATTAATGTTAAAATTACCAGAAAACAAAATAGTACACAAGCACATTTTATTCTTTTTTGTACAGCATAGCTTTAAGAAAAGGAAAGCTTCTATTACATTACTATGGATGCAGCCAAATAGATCACAACCACTGATTCATTTACTTAAAACAAACATTTATTTTTCAGTTCAGCATTATATTTTTTCTATATTATAAAAATAGCAGTTTTAAAAATTGTTATTTTGCATGTACATACAAGTTACAATAAGTTCAGTGTAAGAAGATAAATCCCACTCAAAAAGATACTCAGTAGAAAAAGTACAAAAATAAATCTACATCAAGGTTTAAAAACTGTTAACTGTTTTCAAAAATGGAAATAAAAACTTTTGATATCATGAATTCTATTTAGCTGCTATTCATTTGAAGTTTAAATTAAAAAGCTCACTGTAAATTTTTTTTTTTGTTTTAAACCATGGTTTTTCTTTAAAAAAACAACATACTTAATAATTTACAATAATTTACTTTATGAAAAATAAAACTACTGCATTATGCATTGGTTTAAACATTGGCAATTTCTACTTGAAATATATTTATATATATATATATATATATATATATATATTAGTCTACAAAAGCCTCTGTTAATTTTATATTGTATTATTTCTTAGATCATAGTAACATAGATAATAATAGATGTTTTAAAATGCACTAAGCCAAAAGGGATGGAGTGACTATAAGGCCAAAATAATAAAAGTTGTAATGATAAACTTACTATCATTACACTTTTTCACTAACACTACTTATGGCACTACGGTTTCTGTGCTAACATGAGGTTGATTAATTTATACACAAAATCTTAAAAATAATTTGATTTTTTTAAACAGTCCAGAATGGTTAATTAAATACATACCCTAACATACATATCATTACAATTTCACTTTATTTATAACAACACCCTTAGCTTTACTTCTATTACTTGAAGGTTAAACATAAATCTTTTAACTATTATTTAAGGCACTGAATTTCTTGATAATAGCTGAAGAACAAACAAAAAGCGATATGTATAACATTGATAATAAGATTCACTACTTTCAAACAAGAGGAATAAAGGGAAAAGAACAAATTATAAAAAATAACTCATTTATAATCATAGGAATAGTTTTTAAGTAACTAATTCATAATTAAAGTAGATTATGATATCTTTGTTAAATTGGTGATTGAAATATACTTGATTCAGAGAAATAATCAAATTTCTTCTTTATTTTATCAACTTATATACTTTACACATAACCTATAAGGTAACCTATCACTTACTCTCCATAACCTCAATGCCTTTTTTGTCAAAATATTAATATAATTGAAACTAACAACACAATGAATTGCTTCTGCTCATTAAAGTTATCAATAATACTTAATCAAAAAAAGTATGCGCTAAATAGAAATATTAAGAGAGATTTCTGAGTTAACGTGAAGTATCCATATCAAGCATAAAATAAACGTTTATCTTAAAGGTGTTTCTACATGCTTATTTTCATGCTTTAAAAATAAAATTTTATATAAATAATAAGTAAACAGAATAAAACGGACTCAACAAAGTTACATAAATTTAAGTAAAATCATGATTAACGAACATTTTTAAACTAAGCATATTACAATGATATGATACTAAAATTAACAGATATAGGAACAACATAAATAATGATATTGGCAATGAATTAATGGATCACATTGGATGGTAGTAACAAATACAAATAAAAAATTGCTCATTAACAAAAGCAAAATTAACCATTATGGATCCCCTTTAAACAGCCGACGAATGTCAAGAATAAAAAAAAAAAATAAAAAAACTATTGAGCATTTCAACTAAAATAATTTAGGAAGTTAAATTTAGTAACTAAAAAAAGGAACCCGCTCATCAAATATAATAAAACTTTCAAATTCTCACTTATTTTTAGTATTATAAAATCTCAAATAAAATTTAAATTAAATAAATCAATGGCTTTAATACTACAATTGATTTTAGCCTATGTCAGACGGCACATCCTTTCTTGGTTCCATAAAGAACTTTAAGTTCCGGAAATATTACTTTTCTGATCAATGAGTTTGTCTTCCCTGCTTGAATGGCTCTAGCTGGGTCTTTCTTGAGAGTTTTGATTCCAGGTTTGTGGACAAGAAAAGCATTGTCAAGGATCTGGAATTCGTAGTCCAGAACACACAATGCATAACCCTAAAAAACATAATTTCTTATTAATAAATATACAACTAAATGAGGAATTGAAGCTGATGAAGTAGAAAATTTAAAAAACAAAATTAACTAATTAACAAATAAGCTATATAACATATTTCTAAATTAAGCTTATAATTCTTATGAAGTTTCGAGACATTCATTTGTATGAATTGCAGTGTACCATAAAGTACCTAAATTAATGTTATGAATCATGGGACTTTGAATGCTATTTTAGTAATATTTAAAGTTATATTTAATTAATCATAATTATAAGATATTGAAAAAAAGCTGTGACATCAAATGCCAATTCAAATATGTAAGAAGGTCAATAAAAATTCTTTAATGTAAAAGATTGTTTTTTTTTAATAAAAAAGTAAAAGTGATAAGAATTGGAAAAAGTATAAACATATGGGTGCAGCTATGAATTCTTTCTAGTTTTAATTTTGGAAACTTGTGAAAAAAAAATTGTGATTGATTTTGTTACCTGGGTCATCTTGTCACTCTTGCCTTCCCAGGAGAGCCTTTCATCATAGAGAGGGTCGGCATGCGTCCCTATATATATCGGTTCCCAGTGGACGTGGTAACCCATCCGTTTGCCAATGTGGAACACCTTCAGTCCGCCTCCCCCTACTGTGTAATTTGCCCACTCTTTGGAGTGTGGCACATTGTGACAGTCCGGGCACACTTTCTTGTGGAATGGTATAGCTGATCCATTCCTTAACATTGATACCTGAACAGAAAGACAATATAAATAAAAATATGAAATATTTTTATATAAATGCTGTAATTTATACATTAACAAGCTGTTTCATATATATATATATATATATATATATATATATATATATATATATATATATATATATATATGTATGTATATAGTGTATAGTATAAGAAGCCTAAACACTTCGCCAGTGGTACAATTAAATATATAGCGATCCATCTATATATTTTTTTTCAAACTTCAAAATAAAATTAAAAAAAAAATTGAATTGAATGTCTAGGCTTCCCAAAAAAATCTATAAGTTTCTATCAAATGTCAATATATAGGCTTTAAAAAATTTGTTTAAATGATTTATTAAAAGGGAAACTTTTGGAGATAAGTTGAATATTTACTGGTTACTGAAACACCTATAAGACAAGAGCAACTTAAATAGTTCAAACTGAACAATTTTCAGATTTAATATTTTAATTTATTAGAAAAATCTTGTTTTTTTAAAATAACAAGTGTTTATATTAAATTTTGGAAAAAAAAAACTCTCATGTTTTCGAATTATTAAACTATTTTGAAAGATTGTTGAGGCAAAGTATAGGAATTTGTTTAACTCAGACTTAGCATGTGTGTGTTTTTTTAATGATATAAAATAAAGGTACAATATAAATTACATGATTCATCTTGAAAAATACTAGTTGACCTTATATTATGGGAAAGAGAATGGTGCGAGTGGAGACGAGAGAAAGAATTTCCTAAATAGAGTTGAACTGTTTATTTGAAAACAAAAGTGTCGACCCACAGTGCAGGTCTTCTTATGGGCTAGATGTAAAAGATACAAACAAATTAAAATGATATATAAAAATTTGATGTTTAATATTTTTTTAATTTATCTGGTTTACACCAATAGCATTATTTCTATATTTACTTTATCTATTTTTATTCTTTAGCACTTTTATATATCATTTTAATTTGTTTTTATCTGGCATATCTAGCACTAAAGAAACCTGCAAAGTGGGTGGAAACGTTGGATTTCGTATAAGCAGTTCAGAACTATTTAAAAAATCATTTTTTCTGACCTCCAACCAGACCATTTTCACCCCCTTATATTGCATAATGTTTAATAAATCAGGAAGCATTGCAGCCTTAAAAAGGTCTCTTCAAGTTGTAAGAATAACTATGGAAAATAATGACATTACGTTGTAAAGAAAAAAATATATAAGCACTGGAATTACTTACTAATTCAGTCTTATCATTCGGGAGAGAGCAGCTGGCTTCGATTTCAAAGATAGACAGAGGAAAGACTTTGGGATTCTTATGCAGCAGAGGTGGATCCTGGCGGCGGATCATCTCCAAAAAGTCAGGAATCACGCCCGGACTTGGATAGAGCTCGATGTCGGAGGCCAGGATGTAGTGCGTGGTGGCCGACTCCCTAGCTATGTTCCTGCCGACGTTGACCGGATACAGCAGTTTCTTCTGGCTCTTGTAGCTCGAAGGATTACTCCAAGGCGGCGGGGTGCTGCAGTTGTACTTACGGCTGAATATCTTCTGCCCCCGAGGTATGGACTTGGGCATGTGCTTGCTCGGGAAATAGATGTGGAAAGTGACGTACTCGGCGATCGGCTGGGGGCTGCAGTCCCTCAGGTAGCTGATGGCCTGGAGGGTGGTGTTGAAGTCGGTGCTGGGAGCATGAAGTGCCAAGGATATAGGGCCTCGCCACCGGTCCAGCAGGGGCTCCAGGTTGTCCAGGAACGTGTAATCTGCATGTGTTGTGTACGTGATACTCTCCCAGCACCTGCAAAATATAATAACAGACATTTAGTAACGTAATAAGGTCATTAGTTGTAGAATTTTGAATATAATGAATTAATATTACAAAGAATAACTATAAAAATAACTAAAACACTTCGTGACAAGAATTATATATGCCTGCGATTAGAATTTTTGACTATTTGACGCTGCAAACAACCAATTAGTGATAAAAATTCGCTTTTAGTACATCATAACATTGGACTGAATTAAAACCTTTTAAAAAAAACAAGTTTAGTGGTTATATATCAAAGTGAGGGTTGAGAGTCGATGTGAGGTTAAACAAGACTATAAGGCCGGGCGCACATCCAGACGCAGTTCAACGCAGAGCAGTATAGATTAGGCAGAGCAGATTAAAGCTGCGCTACTCATATGACCGCACATTGAAACGCAGTTTCCTTTTATCTTTGTATATAATCGGTGTCGAAAGTACAACAAATTGATATGAAATAAATTTTAACAAAAACTGCTTGACACATTTGCAGTAATCTGTGTCACAAACTGCGTGTAGCAGGTTCACACATGCACAGAACTGCACTGTCCTGCTCTGCCTTTCAACTAACGCTCGCTCTTTCAAACCTATGTATCACAAAACTTTTTGCTACGCTGCACTGCCTAACCTACCCTACCCTGCGTTGGACTGGGTCTCAATGTGCGCCCGTCCTTATATGTATGTTAAGGGTTTTTTTCCGACTACGTAAATAGGAAATATTTCATCAGAGATACAAACAGGAATATTATTTATACATTCCCGACAGTATTTCTGATGAAATTGCTAATATATATAGTAGAAAAAAACACAACATGCGTATTGCACCTGGTTACACACTGAAGAGATACCATGTATCACTATTAATATTAATATGTTATGTTCAAAAATTAATAAAGGCCAAGTGGTTAAGAAAGGAAAAAAAAAACAAAAAAAAACATGTGTATTTAACCTCAAATCGCCTTGATTTTAACCACTAATATCGCGAACGCTAACAAATGCAAAATGCATATTATCAATTTTAATAATAGATTTACATTTTCTACACGTTTTTGTCTTCTGGAGATCTGCTTGTCGATAATGAAGGCCAACATTGTGGCTTAAAACAGGTTTCTTTAATTTCAACTATTTTTTTTGCAACGCCGATCATCTTAAAAATTGATGTACTTCAATAATCATAAATAAGATGATAATAACCGAACAGAAAAATGTAGTTATAGTCATACTTTATAGTGTTACGAATTGGTATATTATATTTTAGTCCGAAACTTCTCCCAGAGAAGGAAAAGTAAAGCGGACGTTGATCGGTAACTGTTTGTAGAGGACGCCCTGACGACTCAACACGAAAGTGGCCAGGCCATTTATCACTCACAGTTATCTCCAAGCTAAGGAAAGCCCACAGATAACTTTATCACTAAGCGTAGCCTTCTGTGGTGGTTTTTATCCGACCTGTATCCTCCGCCTGGCGTCGAGCCTTTATAAATATGTATCTGTTTAAATTTAATAATAAATCAAAAACATACGGCTGAGTTATGCGCTGATAAAGATCTAGAGTAGAGGACCGTGTAATTCATTATAAAAACATGTTTTAAACGCTTTTCCAGGTTTAATCCTCACTTAGGTATACTAATATCCTTATCATACTTGGTAATACATTAAAATTGCATTACTCGTTAATAATTACAATTTATTAAATTATTTAAGGACAATATCTAACCACCTCGATTAATCTTGAATTGTTGATTATATATGGGAGTAGGGTGCCTCAGTGGTAGCGTGTGCCGTGCCGAAAGTCCCGAGTTTAAATTCGGATATGGCAGATAATTTATTTAATCTATGAAACAGCCGGGGTTGGATTCTGTGGGATGTGTAGACCCTCCTGAGTGTACGTACCCTCATAGAGTGAGGTACCCTTAATAGGGAGAAAAACCTTGAAATTGAGCCTGAGATCTCGGACAAAACACCACCAAACAAAACATAAACGTTCGTTCGAGAAACCTCTACAACGTAATAAACACAAAACCCTTCAAGGGTTGTGGTGGTACAGTGAGTAGATCAGACATTATACGCACAATTTTCTTAAATATATCTTTATCGATGAACCATGTTGAGTCAAAGGACAATTAAATGATTTTTAAAATATGGTAGTTGGTTCTCTCAATTCTTCAATTTTAGCTATGAAAAAGTTAGATAATTTTCTAAAGCAGCAAAATGAAGAAACATTTTACCAGGTTATAGGCAAATTACCAAAAATAAGAGTTTATAATATGAAGAAACTATCGGGTTCATTCGGGGTAAAGGTTCTAGATAATTGGTGTGTGCAGTCAAAGATAACACAAAATAAGAAAAACTTATTTTATTCCTTTATCGATTATATTATTAATTTATTTATATACTTTTTCTATTTTTTACTTTGTCTTATCTTTGACTGCACTCCTCTGGTTAATTTAATCCATTATCAGAATTATCCAGTCTACTATTTTCCACTAAAATAATAATATCATGTTACACATACTCCCGGAAGTTTTACTACAAAACCAGTAGTGGAACAGAAATATGGATAGTATGAGTAAGAAAATATAATTAATTTTAAGTAAGAGAAAGGAATTGATTTCTTTAAATGAATATGTTGAATCATCTATAATTTTTATTTTTACTTGCATATATAATAGTTAGTGTAAATAAAAAGAAGAAGCATTGACATCGTGAGTTATAATCATATGCCAATAAGGTTCTTTCATGTAAAAACTGTAAGTTTGAGAATGTTTTTCGGAATCTAATATTAATATTGACTTTAAAATGAACTGACAATATATACATAAAAAAAATAACTAATTGTAATTTAACTACAAAAGATAAACGGAAAATCAATAGTGATGCTAAGACTCCCGATATTGAGGTGTAGAAATGTTTTGTTGAGTAGTGTGCCGCAATGCGCTTGAGGTGACGTTATTTACCTAGGCGATCCAATTACGGGTTCCATATAATATTGAAGATATATTTATATCATCGCCATTTTTCGCTTAACAATTTTTTTTCTTTGTAGGAATCAAATTGTTTTTACATTTCTTATTTAAATTAATTTTACTGACCATAACAAAAAATTAAATTTTTCCAGCATAAATATTGAAGCAATGTATTGATAGATAGAGGATTTTTTAAAAATAAAAATAAATAAATAAAAATTGCGAGCTTAAAACTAACAGTAACTATATGTTTCGAAACCATGATTTTTTTTTAACAGGCTATAAAAAACAAACATTCAACAGCATTTTATTTCAAATAATCCAAGCTTCAAGAAAAATAAGAGCATTTTTCATCTTTAACTAACAAACTAGTTGCTCAAGAAAAATTTAAAAAAAGGGCAATACTGGAGTTTATACTTAATATTTATTTATATTAGCTTGCGGATATATTGTAATGTGAATTGATTTAATAAAATTGGATGGCAAGAAAATGAAAAAAATGTTTATAAAAACACAAACTAGAATAAAATCTGCGCTATTATGGCATATTTATTAAAAGCGATGGTATTAAAAGCACGGTATTAAAAGCATTATCTACAGTTGACTCTGAAATCATGATACGCAAAATTGTTGCCATGCTTTTTCAATGATATATAAATATATCGTCTCTGCCATCGCAAAGTATCGAATGTGAAAAAAATACAGTTTTCGTTTTCGATTTATAGCAGTTGCTTTAGGATTGATAATTGATATAAAATTCATATAGGGGCATCTATCAGTAACAAAAACAATGTAAAACGAATGTCATTGGTTTGACTGTAGGCACTAATCTTTATTGAACCTTGAAACTGTTTTTTTTTTTAATTCTCCTCAAAAGTGCCGATTTTCAAATTCGATAGTTGGAAGTGGCTGCGACGATATTGTCAATGATGCGCATTATCTCAATAAACTTGTGTACGTTGTATCTGAATTCACTTTTTGTCTACTTGAGCTTTCAAGACTCCTTTCAACCTATTCAACTAACTTGTTAAAAGACTATCCAACCCTATTCGTTCACATATTGTCTCTTAATGATATGAATGGCAGGGGCTTCAAAATCAGTTGTAAAATATTAAGGAGACCGAGTAACGAGGTACGACTGTATCGAAAAACATCCTAGCATTGGTGTCAGGATAAATGGGAGATAAGTTTCGGCACGGTAAGTTTGACTATATCAAGGATTATAGTGAATTGTTATTGTTTTGTTATGTTTGAAGGGGACACTAAATGTTCATATTATAATTATTTAGTGTCACTTAAAATGTTTATAAGCAACTCGCCGCACAGGTGATGACTGTCTGCACTCAACCATATTGACATTTTACATCACACCAAATGACCTTTTACCAATAAATTTGAAAGATAAAAAATATGGTTTTGCTTAAGTGCTTTTCATTCAGCATCATTTTAAAATGTACCCTTTCTAACTATATGGTCACGCATCCACTTATGCTCATAGTCCGAGTACAAAATATAATCCAATAATAATTTGGGGAAATTTTTTTTATCAGTCTCAAGTTCCTGGATTCAAAGTCGGCACTAGCAGATAAATTATTCAATCTTTAAACAGTCACGGATGGACCCTGTGGAATCTTCAGACCCTCCTGGGTGTAACCCAACCTCTAAAAAGTGGATACCCTTAATTGGGAAGAATAACCTGGTAGTTGATCTTGAACAAGGTGGTTTGTCTAGAATCTGCGTGTCTGTTGGAGAGTTTTCAGGACGCATATAATACTCTCGGGCGACTGAGTAATATAAGACCTGCAATATTATGGTTAATTCACTTCTTTAAAAAGAGTGTTGTGCAATGACATTAGTTCAGTCAGTACAAAGTTTTTATTGAAAAAGTGTGTTGAGGACCTTGAAGGCTTAGGAGTAAATCCATGTGGTTGAGCTAACCCTCCCCAAACCAGTAAGTTTTACTGTTTCTAATAAACAGTGATACGGGATGATTATACTCACCCGTGACTATTTAAACTTTTGTTATAAAGAGCTGTAGAGAAACCTTCAGACATGAATTTTTTTTGTGGAGTAGAAAGCAATCAAAGCAAAAAAAGCTTTTTATAAATCCTGAAATTGAAATAGGTGTATACCAATGCATGTAAATGTTAATAAATATTGCTAGTTATTTAGCATGGAATCGCGTGACCCGACCCCGTCTCCATGAGCAATCCAACTCAGCTGATTAGATGTTGTTTCGATTAAGTGTCACATATGCGTGAGCCATAGTATCTAATTCATCACCGCTAATAATTACTCTCTCCACAGCTGCACGTTATGGAAAATTAAATTCAGCGAATAATATTTGAGCTCCAATGCAAAAAAGTAAACGAAAGGGTATTTAAAGCTCTATATTCTTTCTTGAAATGTTGTAGACCGACTGAAAAACGTCAATGATAAACAGTATATTGCATAACATACATATTATACATACATATTTTATACATGTATATTGTACGAGAGAAGCTATTGAAACTTATCACTTTCTTTCAACTTATCGATGCAGTAGTAGGGAAATTTTACTAGAGAATAATAATTCATACGTTGAATCGTTTTAAATTTACCTTAACTTAAATACAGATGATAAAAAGAAATAATTAGATAATGTGTATGTATAAAGTTGTTTTCAATTATCTATTCACACGAGAGTGAAATAGGTAACATTTTATTCAAGATATAACTTGACTTGGATAAGAATAAAATCATTATAATATTAGAAATAGTATAATTGATTGGTAGCTTTCCAAGCAAAAACAAATAGAAAATTGCAATTGTTTTTTGTCTCATAAAGATAAGCAAGCGAATTTAGAATAAAAAAAGTTTTATAGCATGGGTTATTAGGTAAATATATTATATTAATAATAAAGAAGCATAATAATAATAAAATTATATACGGTCACCTGTGGTCTAGTGGTTAGCGTAAAAAACTACTAAGCCCCAGATCGCGGGTTCGTAGTCCGGGAGGTGACCCTAGGATTTTTTAAACGGAGTAAAAAATCCTTAATTACGCCGTCCTTCGGAAGGGACGTTAAACGGGGGTCCCGAGCCTGTACGATGTCAGGTACTCGTTAAAAATCCCTATCCTAATTAAACCTGGATAGGCAAAATTTAGAGCTTCCACTGTAGCATCGTCCGATTAGCCATACCAGCATAAAGTGACGTTAAATGAACAAACAATTATACAAACAATAAAATTATATATAAGTATTAACTGTTATAAATAAAAAGAATTCAGTCACAAATGCCAATTTTTATAAATGAATTTAACTATAAATTTATTTTCACCAATCACTAAAGAAAAAAAAATTATATCAGAAAGATAATAAACACAGTTTGTTAGATACTGTTTCATATAACTTTCACTATGTTCTAATATCAATTTGTAAAGTGTAATAAAAAAAATTGAACCACATGACTGATTTCATGGCAAACGTCCTAAAAAATATATAAATTATTCATATATTTTCAAAGAAAAATTATATAAAATTATATTTTGAAATTCATTTTTGTAGTACATTTTATTATGAAAAATTGATCTTAAATTAGGAACCATTTTTGATTATTATTTCTTTTCAATTAATATTGTTTTTTCGTTCTTTATGAAACTCTGTATATAGCTAAAGTATAATAGCAACAAATGTTATGATGCAAGGGAGGAAAGAAGAGAAGGGGGCAGTTTTAAACTGAAAATGTTTAGGCAGGGTTTGATGAAGTTTAATTAAAAAGTTTGCCTATGAGTGCACTTTAGTAGCCATAACTATGCCCGGGCTTATTCAACTTTGATTAAACGGCTTTTTTCAAAGTTTAACTTACCTAAAATGATGTCCTCTGTAACGATTTTTTTATGATTTTGAAGTTATGATCCCTTAATGCATTTGTATAATGTATTGCACACTGCAGTTGAGCGTCACCGTACTCTAAAGCATTAGCTAAACATTAGCCACGGTCCAATGGAATCTTAATTTCCAACAAGAAAGTTCAAAGTAAGCTTTTCAGTAAGCTCGAAAAAATACAAGAAACTCGTTTTGGACATAATTCGACTTTATTCACCAAGACTGCAGATATACTAATCTATCACTTCCATAATATATAACACCACTCATGTGAATTTCGAATAAAAATTAATGTTTGAAAAGGAATGTTATTTCAAGTAATAGTGTTCAGATCACCAACCAGATAAGGCAGATAAATTTGATTTCGTTAATAACTAGTCTAAATCTAAATTTAAATAGCCTGACAAAACTATTTTTAGATTTCGTAAATAAAACGAATAAACTGGTAAAACTGACTGTAACTCAACTCGAAACGACAACCTGTGGAATAGATACCGAAAAGTATAAATTTGAATAAAGAAAAGTCCGAAACATTAGTCGTTACACAGAAGTAGTAAAGTTGGAGAATATGTTTAACTACAACTCAAACTAGGAAAGCTTGTATTAAGAGTAAATGAAAGAATTCCGGTTTTAGTAAAGTACTAAACCTTGAGTTAGTAAAAGTAATCATTAACTATCATGACTTCCATTAAATTCCTAAATCCGAGAGTAGATTAATATCCCTCGCAGGCTGGTATATACCTCTCCAGCACGACTGGTCAGCAAGCAGGGATTGCCTACTCCTGCCCCTTCCTAATCAGGTATTGAATTAACTTTAAAGACTTAAGATTTTAAAACATATCGTCAACATTTAAATGAAGTATGTTTATTATTATACAAAAATTAATAAAGTATTACTTTTAATTATCGATTAATTCTAGAAAACGCTATGTTTAACTCAAACATAAAAATTCTGGATTATCTGAAGTAAGAAGAAAAGGAGAAAACATTCAGTTAAGAGAAAGTGGAAATTTAATTTTTCATTATGGAACAGACGTAACAAGGACAAATTGGGACAGGCTTATGCCCAAAGAAGGGCCTTTTTTCTTTTCATTAAAGAACTTTTTTAATTTATTTATTGTATTCTGTACTAGTATTTGTAGTTTGGAACTAATTATTTTGTAAATATACATAGAAGAAAGAAGGAAATAAAATAGATAAAGCTTATTATTATTATAGATTAAGTATATCATCATTTATTTTACTCAAGTTGTTTCTTCATTTCACCGTCATAAAAAAAAAAAACTATAGCTCATAAGTTTTTTTTATACCAACATTTAAAAAATAAATATCGTTGAAAAAGATAGTTAGTACCTGTTCAAGGTTATTTCATCATATTTCTACAGTCTTTAGAATATTTTATTCGATGTAGTAAAAATAAACAAATAACTGTATATGTATACATACATATTTTGTTTGTTCATTTAACGTCACTCTTTGGTGCTATAGCTAATCGGACGATGCTACATTGGGAGCTCAAAATTTTGCCTATCCAGGTTTAATTAGGATAGGGATTTTTAACCAGTACCTGGCATCGTATAGGCTCAGGACCTCCGTTTAACGTCCCTTCCGAAGGACGGCGTAATTAAGGATTTTTTACTCCCTTTAAAAAATCCTAGGGTCACCTCCCGGACTACGAACCCGCGATCTGGGGCTTAGTAGTTTTTTACGCTAACCACTAGACCACAGGTCGCCCTACATACAATGTTGATAGATTGAAATAATAAATTCGGTGTATTGAAATAAAAAATAAACTGAGTTTCTCTGAAAAAGAAGACGATTTATTTTTATTATAACAATATTATTTTTTTAGTGGTTTTAATAACTCATTGTATTGTAAAATCATACCTGTAAACTAAGAAACGATATTTAAAGCGAATATTTCAAACACTATTCATAAAACAATTGTTTTTAAACTGTTCAATAGAAAATATACTTTAGAATAACTCTCCCGGTTTTTACATTCCAGCTGTTACCATAGTAAGTTATTTGTAATATTCGAATGAAAGCCGTTTGGTATACGTCTTTCCTAATATTTATATGTAAAATTCAGATTTTGAGTTGTTCATATGATTATTATAAATCCTATTCTTTTGATAAATGGGGTATTTTAGTAATTTGTCTCTTATTTTGAATTCTTGTTGACAATGATAACTTTAGCCTAAAGCCTTACATCTTATTTGCATATTTATACGACCAGAAATTAATTTAATTTTAAATCAATGCCAAAAAGCCATTAGGTTATTTATTTTAAAGAAATAATCATTAATTGTAATTCACTGAATATTAATAATCATAATGTGAGGTTTGTGGATTTTAGGACCAAATGAAGAAAATAAAAATAAAACATAAGCCCAATGAAACTACGTTTTAATTTATTATTTTATCAACGAAACATAACATAACCAAGCATAATACCATAACATAGCATAACTTAACACCAACTTAAACTAATTAAGAAGTAATTAATTTTGACAAAAAACAAATACTATATACGATACTATTTACTAATTACCGTAGGATGCCTACCGCTGGTGCGCTAAGAAAAAGTTTAGATGAAGGAAGATTTTAGCTATTTCTAGACCAAATAAGACAATATATTTATGTAAGGTATACATCCACATGTAACGATAGCTCATCACAAAATGAGCTTACAGATTGTGAGGTTCAAATCCCTTCAGTCTATTCAGATAGGCAGCAGCACCGGACGGACGAAATAAGTGATAAAGAAAGAAACTAGTTACAATAAACATATGAGTTGGTTATATATTTTACGATTCTGTTTATTCTTTACAGAATAAGAAATTCCAAAATTAAAATATTTTTATAAATCGTACAAAATAGGTTATTATTAAGAAATAATGGTTTTTAATTATAGCCTTATCAATTAACAATTGACAATGTTAAAAATTGACAAAACAACGACTTGCAAGGAATAACAAGAGTTTAATACAAGGAAGGTTGACAATTGAACGTGTTTACACAATACTTGTAGATTCAGGAAGACAACAATTGAAAGGCGACAGAACGAGCACTGTCCTCACAAAGGAATCCATTTCTATCTGCCAGGGTGAGCGACCTCTCAACGTCACCAATCTTCCTGAGGACTCTCATTGTGCACGCTTTTCACAAAAGCAGAAGTAGTGGCTTCATCAGCTAATCACTACTCATCACAAAACAAGCATAGCGAGGAGGATAGAAGATAAAACCCTCAGCAGACTGACCTTGCTGTATGCATTTCTGTCAAAAGCAAAAATTGCAAATATTTTCGACTGCATAATGAAATAATGTAGTGAAAAATAGCACATTCCAACAATAATTTCGGCATCTGTATCACAGCTTGCCGCAACAACTTAAGTTACAACTAGTTGTAACTGCTTAATTAAAATAAATCCTAACAAATCCCATCAAATTACCTTCACCCTTCGTAGTAAACCTACGAGTTCCTGACCTACTGTATCTTTTAATAATATTCCACTGATCCTTGTCGAACAGATACCGTACCTAGAACTCCATCCGGAAAAACGTCTCACTTGGAATACTCATACTAGACTGAAAAGAAAAGAAATTGCTCGATGCTGCCTCCTACTTCAACATTTACTGGACAAATGCTCTAAGCTTCCAATTAATTACAAAAGACATTTACATGCCAGTTATCAGACCTATATGGACATACGGAGTTGAACTTTTGGCTCTACTAAACCATCCAAATCATCTTATATCCAATCCTTACGATCCAAAATTCTTCGTAAAATCCACAATGCTCCTTATTATGTCACAAACAAACTCATCCCTCATGATCTTAATATCCCATATGTTGCTGATTTGGCCCAAACTAGATACCTATCCTTCCATGATAAGCTCCATTCACACTTGAATCCGCCAGTCTCTCAACTTGCTTCCCATACTGTTCCTGATAATCCCTCCGAGGCGTCTGAAAAGAAGATGGCCTCGAGACCTTCTACTATAGAACTTTATTGGAGTGCTGTCGATGGGTAGTTTCTCCACAAGTGTTTTTTTTATTCATGTCATTTTTTCATATTAGCAGATTTACTTGTTGTAATATTACTAGTTGTAAATATAAATAAATTAATCTAAAAAAAAAAATTGAAGAGAAAAGATTTGTCCAGGACCGGGATTCGAACTCGGGTCTCCTGCATTTCCGTTGCAGTACTCTGTCACTTGTGCTATCCTGGCACGCACCTCGGTCAGACAAATCCCTTCTCTTTACCGATCCCACACAATATTTATAATTTATAATTATTTATTACATTCTCTTTTCTTTACTAATGCTAATCAATCAACTCGCATTTTTTGAAAAAAATAAATTGGGAAAAGTTTAAATTTGATGTGACTCAAAGATAGAAACTAAAGAATAATTACCATAATGTCAATATAATACTGGAATGCAGCTTTGTTTATTTATTAAATATTGACATGGATGAAGAAAGTAATATCTTTACCTAACTCTTTCTACAAAAGAGAGTTGCGTCAAGTGGTAATGGTTAGGGATACACTTATTTTAAATATTACTTTACGATTCATTTCATTCAATCAGTATTGTCTTGCGGATCGGACGGAACTTTAAGAGATGTAAGCCTAGTTCTATGTAAAGTATACCAAACCCGATACACTTGTGTATTAGCCGGTCTGTATGAAACCACCTTCTTATCTTCTTAGCACTCGTCTGATTTGAGTTATATGTGTCTGCGTTATTAAATTGTTTTATAACCTTTCAATTAAATTGTTTGAAACATGAATACCGGTACTAAGTGGACAGAGGAAAGAAAACTGGTTCACAGTGGAAGGATGAAGGAAATTAGGAAGATGAAAGGAACAGTACGAAGAGTGGTTACGGGTCTCGAGGTCCTCACTAAGGCGAAACAATGAAACAAACAAAATGTCTTCCTTCCTTGTATCCTTGTATCTTATTCCTTGAGAATAAGATGTTTCGGGAGGTGTGTTATGCAACAAATTTCTATTCGTTTCTATTTTTTTTATTTTTCTTGAAAAAGGAAAATTAGTTTCAATTTTTCTTATTGCTTAAATTGCAGCATACGTTCCAAGGGGTCATTGAACGATTTTTCGTTTGAATATTACTTTCTGACTTGTGACAAATGATCCATGAAGTAGTTATAGGCAGGCTTTTTGAGAAGTCGCGATGCGCGGTAGTAAGGAGGAACCATTAAAAGGAAATTGTCTTACCTGAATTGCCTTTCAGCGAGAACGTAGTTGTAGAGTACCCAGTAATCTCCGCGCTGGGCAGTCCTCTGCTGCGGCCGGACGTCGAGACAGTCTATAGTTGCCTGGACGGATTGTGTCGTGCTGTGCTCTGTTGTCGAAGGACCACTGCTATTGCTGGGTTTACCGGTACCTGTGACAAGAGTACAACGATTAGATTCTGTATATTTTTAGGAATAGGCTTACGCAATAAAGAAATTCTTAAAAATTCCACTAATCCCCGTAGAATAAATAAAATACGCAGGATTACATTTTGACAAACATTTAAAGTGGAGTCTTCATACGTGAGTTATAACCGTAACTATGTTTCCTTTACAATTACAGAACCCCATAACTTCATTGGTTAAAACTGTAAAATAGCAAAATCAAGAAGAGTCTTGAGTTCAGTACGTTGCAGGTATTGTACTGTTTCTAGGACAAGGTCGTGCAGGGAGGTGTTATGTCCCAGATCAGGCTCGACCTCTAGGTTCCTCCCGTAGCCTCTTTATATAGCCTGTTAACAGATTATCTGCCCCAACCGGGTTTGAGACCGGGATTTTCGGCACGGCTGCTAAGCCTACCACTGAGCCACCTCGCTCTGTCGGTTTCGGATGTTTTAAAAAATTATAAAAGGCCTGAAAATTTACCCCAGATGCAGTCATCATTGCAAGAAACTATTAATTAATATATATCATATTATGGATAATCGCTAACTTAAACATTTATGCGACATATTGACATTATGGTAATTATTCCGTAGGTTCTGTCTTTGAGTCACATCAAATTTAAACTTTTCATTAGTTTCCCATTTAACATTTTCCAAAAATGGGAGTTGATCATTTGCAGTTTGCGAAGATACTTACATCCGGTAACGTTGATATCGGAAACTGTGTTGTAACTAGAGAATCTCTATATCATTTTATTTATACTATTGTCGCATGAAACCCTCGACAGTTACTGAATTCCTATTACAAAAGATTCTAGGAATTTCATAAGCTGAAATCTAATATAGGATGGATACACGCAACCTCACCAGCGCAAGCGCATTCCCACCGCACTGGGCTTCAATTTTCTTTTGCGGTTTGCGGGCCATCAATACGTAATTACGAAAGTAATAAAAAAGGATCGTAACTTTGTCTCTAGCTAAGGCCTCGCATGCATCCAACGCGTTAAATAAAGTATCCGCCTCGATATTGGACTGCCGGTGAGAATAATTTACGTTGGGATGTAAGGTTCCATTGTTATAAGCCAGATGACATTGATATGTTTTTAAATTATATTAAAAATTATAAATTATCAAACATAAAGGACGTTAAACATAAACTATTCTTTTTTTCAGGACTTTGGAGCAATCCCAACTTTGGCCAGCATGAACAGCACAGAGACCTAGACTGCAATGGATGGACTACATCTCAAGGATTGGTGAAAGGAATGAGATGAAAGCGCTGGATGGAGATCGAGGGGCTTGGCTGTCTTGGATTGGGGCACCTCCACGCTGAGAGGCACTAAGGAGGAGGATAAAGAAGAAGAAGAAGAACAACACAGAGAAATTCGTTAAAAACATGCTGTTCGTTATTAATTAGTAAAATAGTTTATTATTATATAATTAGTTGGTGTTATAAATTTAAGCAACCAAAACAAAGAGTAATCTAGCCTCTAAATGTCAGGAAAATTATTATTGAGTATGCTTATCAAAATATATACTCTACTCTAATATATACTCTACCAAACTGATCCGCAAACTCATGGAACTACAAAAAATGTCCTAAACGTTTTTACAATATAACATATCATTAGAACTACCTGAGATATATACGAATTATCACGAACAACATGAAAACTTTATATGTATATATATACATATATATATATATATATATATATATATATATATATTCTCTAAAATCAATGTGAATGAGTTTGTAAATATTATAGTGAAATAATCTTTATCTCCGGATGGTACAAAAACATGTGGTTTTGGCTCAATTAATTAGGACCAAAGTACGTATTTTCTCTCTGTGCATTAGAAATTGAGTCAAAAAGTTAACTTTATTCCCTAATTCGTCTAAATAATGTAGGTTTTGTACTGAAAAAAATCAGGGTAAACTTGTCACACCGTCACACCTGTCACACACAAATATCCAAATGCTGAAAATCTAACAATTCAAAATTGTAATAATTGCACATTTAATTTCAGTTTTTGACTTTATTGTAAAACATAACATAATATAAAATATTATATTGTATGGTTTGCCTTTTTACATGGCTTCTGGAGATAAAATGTTGTTTGCCTCTCGGGACTAAATTGATCATTATTCCCTGCTATACTTTACTCCCTCGACTTGGCCTCGCGAGTAAAGATAATTATTCTTCCCTTGGTGCTTAAATAAATAACTACTAATATTATTAATAAACTTTTTATTAGGGTATAAGTTTACTATGTTTGCTATTCTATTAAGATTTAAATATAATATATTTCATAATAGACAAAAATGTTTCATCGGAAAAAATAAATTAGTCAACCAAAAATCAATATTTTTAGCATTATGCTGAAGCATTCATGTTTCAGTTAGTTGAAGCATCTCTCAGATTCAGACTTGGGAATTTCGAGCGCCATGGTAATAAGAAATGTTATTACATAACATACTAAACATTAATTTTTGTTTAGAAAATCAATTTAAATATATTTAATTGTTTTTTTTAAAATGTAGTTGGAAGATAATATTTCATTTGTAATTATAATGTAAATATATCTATGTAGCATGTAATTATTTAAAATTAATTTTTTTAATTTTAATGTTTTGTTCGTGATTATTCTATTATTAATACTGAATACAAATTAGATATTAAATTATACAATGATCAGAATAAATGAATTTATATTAATGATAAATAGAAAAAATTATAATTTCTAAATTTTAATTTTATCTATTTTACATATGTGTTCATTAGAACTGATATCACAATATGCCAGCGGCCTAAGATGATCCATCTTCATAGTTCCAGCTACATGGATCCTCCTGGATCTAGGACCCTCCTGGGGCTCTTCAGCCTCTATAAAAAGTGTACCCAAAATAAGGAGAGAAAATCTGGCGGTTGAGCGTGATCTTGGACAAATACCCTCCCTGTACGACCGTTGTCCAAGAAACAGTACAGTCTCTAACATGTACTGAACGCCAGACCCTTCACGGGTTGTATTGGTTAAAGATTAAAATCCATTAGTTTATTTGTAATAATTTAATCATTATTCAGCTTCAAAGGTTTAACAAAAAAATGCGTAATTTCATAAATATTCCCTAAATAGAATCCCTTTTATCTTTGACGTCATGGAGGCATAGAAAAATGAAACGTTCTCAATTGGCAAGTACGGGCTATTGAAGCGAATTGAATAAAATTCGTGTGGGAATTGAGACTATATTGTCCCGACACATTTCGAGTTCGTCTTTCTAAGGCGCCGTCGTCAAAGCGTTAAGCCTTGTGCATTGTGCCCCGGCCACGTCATGTTGTTTTGTAAGCCTAATCTTCTCCCATGATATCACTTTCTTCAGGAAACAAGATCATTTTCGTTACTGGATCGTCAAATTGACCTACCGCAAACGGTGAAGAGCAACTCTTATTATAATGACGCGGTAGCAATGGCCAGTTACTATATTGTTTGTTTGTTCATTTAACGTCACTTTTTGCTGCTATGGCTAATCGGACGATGTTACAGTGGGAGCTCTAAATTTTGCCTATCCAGGTTTTATTAGGATAGGGATTTTTAACGAGTACCTGACATCGTACAGGCTCGGGACCCCCGTTTTACGTCCCTTCCGAAGGACGGCGTAACTAAGGATTTTTTACTCCCTTTAAAAAATCCTAGGGCCACCTGCCGGGCTACGAACCCGCGATCTTGGGATTAGTAGTTTGTTACGCTAACCACTAGACCACATGTGACCCCAGTTACTATATTGTAACCCGATGTGTGATTGTAGGTTATTGTACTGTAGTAGTCTGTTTTCAATAATCCCTTGTCCCAATCACTTAATGATACGATATTATTTCAGCCTTTAAGAATCGATATTTCAATGGATTCCTGATTCAAGAGCCTTTATTCTTCTCTTTCTAAATAAGGCATAATTTCTCCACACACTTTATTTATCTATATTTTAATATATACTTGAGGCTTCTGACATTATATTCTGATATTAAAAAAAACTTTACTGTAACGAAAATTTCCTCAAAATGGATAATGGTTCGAATATAGGCATGATATGAAACGCAATGATTTTTTTTTTACCATTTATTTAAGCTTTGCCTATCTCATAATTGTTTTTAATTTTCAATTATTAAAATTATATTTGTTCCTATAGTAATAAAATATGTATATTTATTTCTATAATATAATAATAGCCATTGGGCCTTACTTGGTACAAATATTTTATTCATTAATTCTTTGAATACCATTCTTATAATTAAAATTTTCGCTAAGTACAGTGATGTATACTTAATTTTTATTTTGAGTTAATTTAAACAATTTTAACAATTTTTAAATATTCGAGTATTACCAATGGGTAGTTTCTCTACTTGACTTATAAATTATTTATCTTTCATTATATTTACTTGATGTATTGAAATGATACAGTTGTAAATTTCAATAAATAAATTTTAAAAAATAGATTTAAAGTATAATAATATCAACATTTAGGTTTTGTGAGGCACAATTACATGAAATAATTGGATTCGTATAAGTTTAAAAAGTTAGTTGTATTTTAATGAATATTAACCATATCGTTCCTTTTTAGACACCAATCCTTGTTGGGACGATTCCAGGCTAAGAACTTTTTCTCTTTTTTTTTTGCACTTACTATACAAGAGTATAGTACAATATTCCAATTAAGGTATTTAATAATTCTCAGTAAGATCTTGTTTAAATTAACCACAGGCATCTAAATGTCCAGATTTATATCAGAAAAGTAAATGAAACGCCAACTGATATTTTTTAAAACTCACTTGAACAAAGAGTTGATATACAGGTCTGGAAAGTGAAGGGTAGTAGTGCACATGCAAGGCGAAAGGGAACGTGCCTACATTATAAAGACTATACATAATACATGATGCATTATCATCTCATGTATTTCTGCTATTTAGGCGTTCCTTGGACCGATTAATCGTTAAGTGTGATAAATTTTCATTGCGAAGTAATGCATTTCAAAATAATTATTGTAAAAACGAGGTTACGAACCATGATTTTATTGATGTAAATATCCGATGTGTTAGCGCATTTGTAATGCTATTCATTATTTTTCTGCACCTCTTCTTCCACACATTCCTTGAACAGTTCTTAGTTCGAAGAGAGAATAGTTGTGTTTTGTTTTAGAAAAATATGCTTGCATTTGAATCCACAGCAACTTCTTCCTCTTCATCAATCCCGTCCTATAATATTCAAATAAAAAAAAATGAGAAATGAGTGAGCGGCATCAAATATTACGCGATCGATGCAAATGACCATGCGGGAACATAATTTCAGAATGTATGTTGCATATGTGAGATTCATTATTACCAAGTGTGTTGACAGGCCAACACAGCTATCTCGTGACTACTGCGGTGCTGGTTCGAATCCAAAGATAAGAACATTGTTTTACAGAGACTTGGCTGAATAAATCTAGACCTAGTTTGCTAGGATTATTCTAAACTTTCATAGTTTACTAAATAGTAGGTAAAAATTTGTGTTGGGAAGGACGTTAAGTATCAACAAAAATGTGTTTTGTATTCCTGAGAAAATAAGGTTTATGAAACCTTATTAAAATGCAACATATAAATGCATATTTAATTTTAATACTAATGATGTAATATCTAATTTTTCTCCATTTATTGATTTCTTAAATGAAATGATGAAGTAGGAAAACATTCTACACATAAATATAAACTGAAAATTAGGTAACTATTTTTTCCAAATAAGCGCATTTTTAAATTAAAAAAAAAAAACCTGTAATACTACAAACGAAACAAGTCTTGGGTCCAATACGTCCCACAGACTGTAATGTTTCTTGGACAACGATTGTGCAGGTAATTTGTTCTAGATCACGCTTAACCGCCAGATCCCTCCTTTATTTTGGCAATTGGTAGAAACCAGGTGAGCTTATTTCCGGTCCCTAACTGATTGAATAAAAGTCTGCCAGCGAACGGAATTTGAACCCAGGAACTTTAGTAAGGAAATTCAGCCCATTAACACTGAGCCACTTCGTCCCTTGGCTCCACCAGCCACTCCGCATTTTTAAATTAGCTAAATTGAATTTAACTTAGGAATTAAGGCTTACGCAGCATGATTAAAATATAAGTGTATATTTACATTTTGAGGGCATATGAAGTTTATTCTAAATCTACCATGTACTGAACCCAGGAATATTAATGATCTGTTGTGTCGCAGTCTTTATATTCGAAATTAATACCCCCAATAAGCACATTTATAAACTAATCAAAAGGAATTAAACTGAGAAAATGAAGTTTATGTAACTTTATTAAAATATTAAATAAAAATAAGGATATATGATACCGCCATCTATATCAGGAGTGCGCTATGGATTCAAAGGGAAATATAAGAGCCTATAGATCTTTGAGAGAAAAATATGTCTGACTGCAATAAAACCTTTTAAAGATTGTCAAGGACGAGATGCATTCCTGCAGGAGGAAGTGACGACGGCCCTCGAGGATTCTGTGCCTTGAGGTCATTGAGAGGGTGGAGGAGGGTAAGGAGAGAAAACGGCGTTTACGGCTGTGTCGAATGGATTGAAGACTGATAAGTGTCGGAAATGTGTAAATCGGTCTTGGAAATGTGTGTCGATTTCACGGCCAGCCCCTTCCTCGATATCAGAATCTTCTTGACAGCCATGTCCCTAGCTGACCTCCTTCTGCCCGCTCAATATGGTTCATTAAGCTATTTCTCGATTACGCTAACGGCATAGATAATATTACCGTAGGCCGGTTCCAGAACCGAAATAAAATGGGAACCGGATTCGACATCCGTTCCAAAAAAAAAAATCTACCTCATTGCTCTGTGCCAAACAGGAATTCTTCGATTTATAACAATATGAACTGTTTATTCGTCTAATATTCAGTTATTGTGAGCTTTAGGATGGAAACACCTGTACCACTACAACCCGTGAAAGGTCTGGGGTTGAGTAAAAGGAGAGACCGCACTGTTTCTTGGACAAAGGTTGAGCAGGGAGGTTATTAGTCTTAGATCACGCTCAACCCACTATTTTGGGTACCCACTCGATGAGCCATAAGAGGCTCCGAGTTCCCAAAGGAACCATCTCCGGTTGCTAAAGGATTGAATAAATGTCTTGCCATCAGCAGGATTTGAATCCAGGGCTTTCGGCATGTGGTGGCTCAGCGCTCTCCAACTGAAACCACACCACTCTACTTAGTATGGAAAAGAGAATGTATTTATGGGTAATGAGTAGATTTTGGTAATCATTTCATCGATAAATAAACATTCCAATTAACATTTAACATGAAGTAAAGATAGTACATGTTAAATCGTTCATTACTAGATGAAATGATTACCTAAGCATACATAAGCTCATGATAATTTGTATTTATAGAAAATAGTAAACGGAAAACGAATGAAAATTTACTGTTGAAACTCAACTCGACAACTTGTGGAATTATAAATATCCAATGAAAATCCATAAATAAATGTTCGAAGTAATTAAAAGATCATTAAAATCAATTATAATAAAGAGTAAAATTATTCTAAGGAATTTGGGTACTGCTTAGGCAAAGCATTCTTACTATAATGATAGTATTGACATTATTTTGCTGATCAGTAGAATTGTTAAAGCTTGAAACTTTTTTAATTTAATTTTATTTTATTAAGAAATAAAACGAAAACACATGTTGGAAATGGAATATCATAGGTACCGTTCCTGAATTAAAAACCTTCAATCAATATAATTGCAACAGAAAACTTAACTCCTAGTTTTTATTTGTGTCGTTGTTCTCTTAAAGGAGCGAAACATGAGAACTTTTATTTTTTATCGATATTATGTGAAAACTCAATGCCATTATTAGTAATCAATTAGAATGTTGCTAAAATAAGAAACATCATGAAAAGAAATAACTTAAACATGGATACAGCTCACCAAAAAATTTAACGTAATTTTTAAAAAAATATATTAAAATATTTGTAAAAACAATAAAAACTTTCTACGTTACTAACTAATACTAATCCTTAAAGTGTATAAACAAAATGCATAAAAGAAAAATTCCTCAGAAATCAATCAACAGAAGTTCTTTTGAATTGAAAAGACTAGACTCATGATTTACCATTACCTTATACGCCCTGCTGCCTCCAACCATTTATTTCTCGTATCTCTTTACAGTAATGGCCCGACGATTTAACAAGGTCGATATAATGTGGAGAAACTGGGATTTTTTTATATACATATATAAACAGTATGCGATTCAGTTTTGTACTCAGAGTTTTACAATAAATAAAACCTATTACCTTCCTTGTAATCTGTACATTTTAACTTGATACCACCATTTTCTGCACAAATGGTACTGATAGTATGTTACCGTCGAAATATTAGGGACTGTACCGTTCTAGGGCCACACATAAGTCTTAGAAGCGTGTGATCTATACAGCACATATTTTTCTCTTTCATTGTGAAACTGCGTGTAAGCAATGGCCTTTCTTAACCAGCTATATATCCGCATCCCCGGTGAATAATTGGTTAAGTAGAAGTTTGTCTATAGAGAGTTAACTATATAGAGGGAAGAGGACTCTTGTTGTTACGATAGTTTTTGACTTGAAAAGTAGTTGTAATATACGGAATAATTGTTTTTAAAGAGAAAACCCGATTAGCCCTTATTTAAAACCATAACACAATTCCGCTTCTTTAAGTACAAGAAAAACATTTTGGAGAAAATCCGGTTTAATCATTTATTCACCGGAGCTGTAGATGTATACCTGGAGGTGAAGGATCAACTACTTTAGTAACAAATATATAATTTTTTGTTGAAATTTTATATATATATATACATATATATATATATATATATATATATATATATATATATATATATATATATATATATATATATATGTGAAAATTAAAATAATAAAGGTTTATTTGTGTCAATTTAAATTCTAAATAATATTAGTAACAATGTTTCAACATTTAAGCAAGGTCACCTATTCTGGAACTGCTCAAGTCCAACCGGTTTGTCTTGGGCAATGCTACCTTTTAATCTACATACGTCTCATGTTCTTATTTCACCTATATTCATTACAAATGGGCAATGCGGACCTTTATATATCATTATTTTGGAGAATTATGATATGATGGATAATTATGCAATAAGAGTTTAGCAGTTTAGAAAAATTGGTTGCACGATAGCAATAGTAGATCATAGTTATATTTCTATTTGATTTGATTTTAGAATATTAATGATCAGCAAATTTGAAAATAGTGTGCTTTGTATGGCACGTTAGGAAAAGGAAAGTACCAAACGATGGCTTATCCTAAAGCGATTCCTGTATTTTCTATCATTCTTTCCCCAAGTTTTTTTTAAAGGAAAAATCAAATCAGAAGACCTGCACTTTTCTCACCGTACACATGCACTTAATCTATTAATTTAACGAAGAAATAAAAAGGCCTGATGATTTTTTATTTGCATTTGAAGCAGCTTTTATTTTTGGCATAAAACTTATACTAAATACATACGTGATCTTGATATTTTTTAGGTTTATTAATATTTTCTAAATGAATCTAATTTCTTCAATAATATAAAATAAATAATAATGTAAAAATATAAGGTCATATTTGAGAAAAATATATTAAAATATTTTTGCATCTCTGAGGAAACTGAAAAATCAAAATTTATAATAATTATATACAATAGTATGTTTGGTTGAAAAATAATTCTCAAAATTAAGTTCTACCACAGTTCCTATTATGTTTATTTTTAATAAAGATGTTTAGCAATGGCTAAAATGCATTTACGTCTGTATGTTAAAATGCAGGTGTATTTCATTCAATATAACATCTAACAACTCTTTTCTTGGAACATTTCACAATTCTTCATTGTCAAAGAAAATTATGTTGGTTCCAGTAACGATGTATTAGAATAGACACCCTAACAGAACTTTGTTGCTTCTTTACTTAAAGTTACTGCAATCTTCTTAGTGCCTTGGTAAATCCGATCATGCTCCGAGTCATTATGTTTTCCCGGAAAGAGAAATAATTAAGCTGAATGGAAGGGTTTCTTCATTGGCAGGGACAAGATGGGAGCGAGAACGTTTACACGAGGCCCTTGAGGATCTGAGTCTACGGAGTTCTAGTACAGTCTTGAGAACATCCTGAGACAATGGACGGTTTATCATTGAGATTTTTCGGTTATAATGAAAAAACTCTATGTCCCGTTAGTTAAAAATAATACCCTAATATGGCTCAGAAATGCATGAAAACTTTGGAAATTTGTATCATAATTTAGGTCAGTAACCAGAAAATACGTTTATAGATAAATATTGAAATTCTAAGGGTGAATCAATTATAAAAGTGTTCATTAATGTACTGTATGGTCATTCATTTGTCATATTTCTAAAAAATGTAGTATCAATATGACCGTCATGAACATACTTCATCCAAAATAATTTTGTTTAATAATTAATAATAAATTTGTTTTAAATTCGGTAATTTTTCTGCAGAATGTCTACCAAATTCATTTTTGTATGTAATCGTGGATGAAAGAGTCAGTACAATGGCACGGAACATTTGAAATTAAATGCAACTTGAATGAAATTAACAGTTTTATGAGATTCTTTTGTAGCAACGACGCAGCCTTTCTTGTGTAATTACTGGCACAGCTCCAGTACCGAGAAAAGAAGGTGGTTCTTGTTGGCGTCAGGTGCCACCTCAAGAACGTAGAAGGAATGATTCCGGCGCCGAGGTACCAGAGTGCTAATGCATTTAGGATACATTAGCGTAGACCCGCCTTAGGTAGAAAGTAAACGGGGAAAGTGGGTACCACCGGAACATGGCTGACCACTAAGAGTAAGTACTTGATGGTATTTATGTAACGGTTTGGATGGGTAATGGTCCATTTAATAGGCGATAGAATATGAAGGGAATTCTTCCTCGTCGTACCCGTTTAAGTTCTGCGGTTCGCTTACCACCATTCTGTATTATGTTTCAAATCGCATTTCGTAACGAACGGATCGATTACCTCACTAAAGGCAAATGTGCTATTAAATGATATTTCGATAGCTAAAATTTGGTATAAGGCCTATTTGAACAAAGAAACTGATCGCCGTTTCAGCCCACTGCAACAATTACTAAAAAAATGCTCTGAACTCCCAATTAATTACAAAAGACTCATATACATGACTATTATGAGACCTATTTAAATGAGAATAACTTTTTTTCTGAGTCATATTAAAGTTTATTGTTTAGACTCCTGTTATAAATTCGGAGAATTATATTAACTTCCTTCAGACAGCAGATTATTGTTAAGTATAAACGGTAGTTATTGGAACTACATGTTGAAGATAACATTAAGCAAATAGAATAGAAAATACCTTTGCTATTAATAAAATTATTAATCGATGCTGTGGCGTGTGGGTTCCGGAGACCCTCTTGGGACTCACCCAACCTCTGTAAAGTAGGAGCCCTTAATTGGAGGGAAACTGCCATCTGAACGTGATCTAGGACAAATCACCTCACTGCACAACCGCTGTTAAGAAACAGTACAGTCTCTACCATGTACTGATCTCCAGACCCGATCACAGGTTGTAGTGGTAGTTTTTTTTTCCTTTTTTTTTATTAACTCTGATGATCATAAACTATTCCATTTAGTTTTCGTCATTATTGTTAGTAAATAGGCAACAGTCTATGTACTAGCCTATTCCGCTTTACTACTGTAACGTATATGTCCTACAATCTATTTTGCGGTTCAGAATAGGTTACTTTCGTATAGTAATTTTTTGCATAAGACATTTCTTAGAAATGCACCAATAGCCAAAGTAATAGCTTGTAGTGAGTTTGAGGACTGAGTAAAAATTGTTTTTAAGTATAAAAAAGAATAAATACTTAACGAATAGTTATGTAATAGTTTTTATTTGAACTACATGTTAAAGAGATATTTTACATACTGCATATTTTACATCTTATTCTCAACGCCTTTCGAAAGTTTCTTAAGGAATAATTAATAATAATAATTAATTAATTAAAGTTTCTTAAGGAAGGTGGTGGTTTCATTAGTTGTAGTCAACATTCAAATATCAGATGTTTTGAAATATATTACATAATTTATGTTTCTAAATAAAGTCCTATATTACCAACAGTTATTTTAAAACATTTGTTTAAAAAAAAACCAAACCAAACAAAAGAAAAGAAAAAACATCAACCTTAATAACGAAAAAGACAATTTTGCACTATGAGTCGGATGCGGACATTAGGGACTCAACGCCTGTTACAATTGTCGCAATATCCTGCGCTCTCGGTGGGGCAATTGCACCGCAATAGAGTTGACACCACGCTCTGCTTTCTAATCTCTTTTTCTCTTCTTCATTGCCATTTTTATTTCTTGTTTGACTATGCGCAGCTCGAAGAATAATTATACGAGAAAATGACTTGAGAGGCTTTCGAAATTAAGAGATCAAATTTTCTCCCAAGGCAAATATCTTCATGTATTATTAATTACGATAATTAAGAGTTTATTATGAATAGTTAAATTAATAAGGAAAAAATAATAATAATATCCCACCGAAGGTTTACAGGCACTTGTGGCTTAGCCGATACCCATGAAACCTACCTCATCTTGTGTAACCTCTTCTTATCACACATCACATTTGAGTTATTTGTTTCTGGGTTACTTAATTCTTTTCTGTACACCTTATTAAATTTAAATTTGTGTTCTTTTCATATTCCTTTTGTTACAACCTATTTAAAATAAACATAACACTTTGGGGATAGCCGTTCTTAAAATAAGAAGCTGTGAAATTATTCCAGTAGTTCGGATAAATTCCTAAGGCAAAACTATGTGAAAATGGATTTTTGACAAGTATAGAAATGTATAGTATATATTTTCATCGAAAGTTAAGGGAAATTATTTATACAAGAGGAACGTGGTTGTAAGAGTTTAAAATTAGGATTTTATTATTAAATTTTGTTTATTTCAATTTCCATTAATATAAATAAGAAGTGAGGTGTTATGAGTATCAGAATTATCAGAGTTTAGATTATAAACAATGGTGGATAACAGTTTCTGGGTACCGACTAATTCCCAAGGACGGTAACCCTTTTTTATAAAAAGGATTTCTTTTCAAAGCGTTTTATTTTTTTTTTCTTGATCATAAATCATACTTTTAAATGCTTACATATTTACTGTGTGAATCTGCCGAGAGAATCAGAACGGCCGTGAAGATGTGATCTAATTTTTTTTTCAAGACAAGCAGAAAAACTTAGTGATAGAGCCTTTCTATTGATAGGATGGGGAAAGAAGCAACTAACTGGGTAACTAGGCCTTCTATGGTGATGTGTCATTTCAGCCGGCCTCGAGAGGAACAATTAATGAAAAAATCTTTTAAAAAATAAACAAAGAATAAGAAAGTTCAGGCTAGGTTAACATTAAAAAACCCGCCGAAAATGTGGTATTAATAATTTTGAAAAGCACAAAAATAATACTATAATCAAAGGAGTTTTATTTTAACTAAAAAAAATCTTTGATTGAGAAGTTATTCCGAAATAAAGAATTGAGTCCCTCAAATTGCAGTGAATAACCACTCAATATTTCAAATATTTAAATGTTAGCACATCTGGAAAATATAAGATTACAAAGATTTGCCAGCAGGATTTGAACCCTGGATCTTTGGCACGGCAATTGAGCGCTCTACCATTAATCTACTTCGCTCCACGTGCACCGACAGCGCATAGCCTAATAATTTCAGCATTATTTTATAGAAATGAGCTTTCTCTTCTTGAGGAGTCTTTATATATATGACTCCTGCAGTATATCTAATCTATCTTATTCCAAGGAATTATTTTCGATGGTTAAAATAATTATTATTTTGGGATGATCTAGACAGAAGATGATTAGACTAAGAACTTGACAACTGTAGTCACGACATCATACATCGGCAATGATTGATTGTGAGAATAATTTTCGAATCTATAATGGTACCTAACTGAATCAAAGAGCATTTCATAACGGAAAGGAAAAAGTCACAACCAATAATGTATAATTTGGATCGGTCAAAACGTAGCCATGTTTGAAGATGATTGACGAATTGTGCAGTAAGTCTTGAAAGTAATTTTGAGAGGCACGCCTCAAGAAGTTACGACCCTTTTCTTGCATGCCGTGAAAACGAGCTTCGCGTCTGTCAGGCGACAAATAAAGAATGTTACATGATTTGTCAGGAGATATTACCAAGTTCAGGGAAAAAATATGAATAATGTCGACAATTCAGTTAGACTGTCAGTTTTATGTGAAGTGATAAAAATGTACTATTTCTAAACAATTCACATAAACAAGAAGATAAATAGTTACTATAATAATTTAGTTAATTATTCCGCAGGTTGTCGCTTCGAGTTGAGTCAAAACAAGTTTTAACTTTTTATTCGTTTCCCTTATAATATTTTCCAAATATACAAGTTATCATGAGCTTTTGTGAGGAAAAGAGAATTTAATTATGGAAAATGTGAATGCTTCATATAACCATTTCATAAAAAAATAAACTGTTCTACAAATATATATCATCTATAATTCGAAATGTTAGTTTAAACTTCATTTTCTTGTCGAAATGATTACTGAAATCTACTCATTACCCATTACTACATTATCATTTCCATACTAAAGCTCACGATAACTTGTATTTTTGGAAAGTAATAAAAATAAAACGAATAAACAGTTAAAACGTATTGTAAACTGTCAACTCGATGCGACAACCAGCGGAACAGATACCACAAATTATTTCTCGAAAAAAAACCCAGGTTTAAACCCAAATTATTGAAGTGAAAACTTCTTTAGCCACGCTAAGCGATTTTTGTTAGGTGAAAAACTTATGGGTTCGCGTCACCGACATACGTATGACGTATAGCGTGAAACTGGCGATGCGTAACGGACTCCGTGTGAGTTATACCGATTGTTTTAATAAACTTTATTTTAAAAGATCAGAATTCGAGATAATAATTAATAAAGGTCGTTTAATAGTTGCGAAATTCTTACTAATAATAACTTATAACATCAATAACTAGTTAAACCTTTCCCCTAAAATATTTTATTTGTCATGGTTAAATGCCTTGTTTTTAAGTTGCTAATACCCAAGGAATTTGAATTATATTAATAACTATACTAATATTTTTTTTCAATTAAGTTGTAATGAGCTTGTACAGCCAGTCATATATTTTGATTAATAAATAAACTACTTGAAGATGTACATAAGTATTGCTAAAAGTGGCAATAGATGTAAAAACCAAACTGATCTTGATAATTCCAATTTTCAAATTATGAAATTTAAATAATTCAGACGACAGTTCTATTATAAATTCAAAAAAAGAACACAGTTATTGATAAGTTTTGAGTTTTAACTTCTGCCGGTTGTACTAATTACTGAATATTTACTTCTTTTTTTTAATTAACATTACAACTAGCTGTATGATGAAAATACGATTTATTTTCTCGAAATTTTCGAGTTTATTTATAAAATTTAAAGTAGAAAATAATTATTTAGAACTATTTTCGTATCTACGTCTCATCTTTATCCAGTTTTTCGGATGTGAAATAGTCGCAATCCACAAAAGTAAATACAGGATAATAGAAAAGGAATAAAACTCTCGAACTTTTATATTTTCAACCTTCGAATACGTTCATTTAAAACTCCTTCATCATAATAAGAGTTCATCAAAGATTCTATTCAGACTGATTTGTTATGATGAATGAGCTATAGGAAAATAAAAATTTAGAGATCTTTGCTTTAATTGACAGAATTGAGAGATGGTTGCTAAAATAGAAAGTTTAAAAAAAATCCTAAGTACTTTCAATGCAATCCCTTGATATTTCTTTTTTTAATATTACAACATCTCTAGATCAAGAAAAGGAAAAGAGATTATTATTGGATAAATGTCACCGGGTAAAAGTAGGAACGTGCACGACTTTAAGGACACACGTTTATAATGGCTTAATAATGTTTTGCAACGAGTAGGTTTAGACTTAACTTTCCAGTATTGCGTAAAATATCATTTCAGCATGCTACACACAAAATGAAAATTAATATTTCGATTTAGTATATAAAAATATAAAGAAGAATACAGGAATACTTCTTTTATAGAGGTACATATACTTTCTAAGAATACGTAATTAATAAATTCGAATAGGGCAGTTATAATCATATACATAAGTTAACAGGAAACAATTGCTCACTTTTAAATTATTCAAAGTGAACTACTTTCAACAAATAAGTATGGAATCAGTATTAATTATTGAATAGATTAAATAGATTTAAATATAAATATACATTATTTGCATTTTATAAGTCCTATGGAGGCTAAGGAGAACAGATTAAGGAGAAAAGAAATTTTCTCGTTGCGATGGTGAGTGAGCCCTCAACCAGAGCCTACATGATAGGTTAGTCGATAATGGGAGCTCTATTGGTATACCTGTAACACGGCAACGAACATCAACCACAATCCACAACCTTGGTCAACCTTTCTACTTATGGTGTGAAATGGTTTATCATATAAATGTGATAATTATAATTTGGTGATTATAATGATATGCATATTATAGTGTTTGCCAGATTTTCTGTAGTTTTACTTAATAATACTTAGAACCATATACGGATCCTAGGGGGGGGGGCACGGGGGCATGTGCCCCCCAGACGATTTTCTGTGTATTGTGGAGAATCCATTACAGTGCATACTTATAGGCACATCATGTGATGACAGTTGTAACATATGTGAATAAAATAACAGAAATAACATGAGTGAAATTATAGTTTAGATATTTTAATAAACCTTTGAAACCTTTCTATAAATACTACAAGTTTATTTCTTAGTTATTGTTGATTTTTTTGCCCGTCTGCTCGTGGCGCTCCCCAGAAAAAAATCGTGGATCCACCCTTGCTTAAGACTACACCTTGATAAACAATTAACTTGGAATCCCCATACTAGACTGAAACGACAAGAAACAGCTCGCAGTTTCAGGCTACTTCAACATTTACTAGAAAAACGATCTAAGCTCTCAATTAATTACAAAAGACTCATTTATATGACTATTACAAGGCCTACAGGGACTTACGGTGTAGAGCTTTGGAGCTCCTCTAAGCCGAATTCGAATTTCTCTCGTATTGAATCCTTCGAAAATCCTAAATGCCCCTTACTTTGTTACGGATAAAGTCATCCATAATGATCTCAATGCCCCATTTGTTGCTAATTTGGTCCGAACCCGATACCAGTCCTTTCACGACTAACTTTATACCCACTCAAACCCACTCGTTTTGAAACTAGCAAATTCTTCAATTCCTGATAATCCTCAGAGGCGTTTAAAAAGAAGATGACCCCGTGACCTTCTTAGTAGGATTTTTATATTTGATTGCTACCACTGGGTGGTTTTTCTACTTGTCTTTATCCATGCCACCGTACATCATTCCTGCCCTTTACTTGTTGTATTGCTTATATTGCAGTTGTAAATTTCAATGAATACATCAATTTTTTTAAAATGATTACTTACGCATTTTTTTTACCTATTTAGTTTTATAGTACAATTGTGTTTAACTGTTTTATATAAAGAGATAAATAACTTCGTCCTAGTTCCATTGTTATGGAAGTTAATAGAATACTTTTAAAATTGCCTATATTTATCTTATGCTCTTCAGTGAAGAAATGCTTATGGCCCTTACTACCCGACAATTCTAAGAGGCAGAAATATATTTTAGCCATGATAAATTAGATCCTATTAATCCAGATTAAAATAGGGTTTCTTATATTGTACAATACAAATTACATAACTCATAACAGTGGGCGAGCATACAAGGTTTGATTTGTAGTCAGTACATTAAATAAAACAATCACCTGAAAAGATTCTTAATTTATGGTATATAATTTTAAAAAACATTTACTAATCATTAGTTCATTATAAATATTTAAGTAATTTGTAGGCATTATAATGAAATTAATCTGCAGTAATGTTTAAATAGCGGATAAAGAATATTAAATTACAAGATTTTTTTTATTTAAAAAAAAAATTATTTAAGTAAAAAACATTATAATATATTATAACGAGAAAAATATAAAAACAAATCAATGAAGGATTCAGAAAACAAATAATGAGAGCGATTATCTTAGTACGTTCGGTGCTGAGTTGCTGACCTCTAGGTTCCGAATTCGAGACCGGGTATGACTGATAAATTATTAATTCTCGTTAAAAACCGTGAACCTGTGGGTTTTGCAGCTTCTCCTTGTGGCTCACTCTGCGTGGGTATTCTCGAACCCAATACCCTTCACAGGACAACCAAGCACATAATAGCTTATTCTTTAAGATGATATGACGTGAAGTCGGCCGTGAAATTACATTACAACTTTAAATAAATAATCATAATTGATCGGACATGGAAAACAAACAGAGCAGAATAATTCTGAAGAAATTGCGACTCACTACGTCCGAGCAGGGTCCTTAATGAGCCAGTGACATTGAAAGCTAACTGAGGGACATTCGCAAACACGATGAATATTCGGTAGGCGTAAGAGGCTCTTATATAATTTTCTTCCTCGCTGGCGAGGACAGAACGTGGCAATGACAGCTCTTGAGCTCAATGTCTTCAATTCGTCCCAGTTATCTAGAACTGTAGGCTCGTTTGTTTTGCAGATGTCCCAATTGTAATGGAGTACCCATTGTTGTCTTGTTTACCGCTTTTTAGAAATACGGAATTTGACGACCGGATGATGAGCATTAAGGAAGTCGTTTCTTAAATGTAACTCGAGTAATATTAAGAATTAAAAACCTTTCAAAAAAATGAAGTAAGAGATGCATCAACTAATTTCAACAGACCAGATTTTCAATTTTGTTCTAAAATGCCAAAACAAATTGTGTAATAATGATAACACTATGAATACAGTAAAACAGTCTTGAATCCTTGGTTATTATATTTCTATATTTAATGTAAATAATTATGTGCACCATTTTAAATTAAATTCAAACCACGGTTTGAACTAATTGAATGATTTCGTTTAACTTAGTATTATTTTTCTAATCGCAAACATTATTTGACATGGTAATTTTCTGTGAACATATTTAATAAAAAAATTAGTAGAGTTATGATTACAAAGGACGATAAAATAAATTAGACTATCATCACATCCTAAAAAGACTTAATAACACGTGATTGTTATTTTGGAATTGGTTCATCCGGAAACATATTTGTAAAATAAGTTTTTTATAATATTCTACACATTTGATAGGCAAATATTAATTTTTTAAAAAGATATTTCAACATTCGTTCCCATGCGGCGATATTTTTTTTTTGCTTTTTACTGAAACAGTGAATAATAAAATCTCATAGCGATTTTCACACAAATCCATTACTGCCTAATCCAAATCTAACTGTTATCTTAATAATTATTAATCATATTTACAGTGGTGTTAAAAAAAAACTTCTATGAATCAAATGCAGCAGCCTAAAAATAACAGTATTATATCAATATGATATAATAAAAAATTGTAGATCCCACTAACCGATAAAATTGAGGTAGGATTACTAATATCTGTGTCTTAATATTGGCCTATTTCATGAATCAAGTTCTGAGCAACAGTCTTCTCACCAAGGTTTTGTAAATTTGACCATGCTTTGTGTTAAACTGAAATTGGGATATTTTTTTCACCTTAGTAATTTCGATTGTTTAAAGATTTTTTATTATGTTGAAATTTTTTTTTTTTAATTTATTATTAAATCTACCTTTTTTTTTCTATTCTGTATGATTGGTTTTGATGTATACTTAAGAGGTCTTTTAATGCTACACAATTAAAACAATATATTTTTTAATGTTATATGCTATTCTGTAATAGTTTATATTGTTTTTTTTTTTCAGAAATAATGGACTTATCTCGGCATAGAGCACTATAATGCGGATTCAGAAAAGGACTGAAAATAACCTATTATAGGCATGGTATATGAATGGTACAAATGTTTTTCTCAAGAACTTCGAGTCTCGAGAATCCTGTTTCTCAAGATGAACAGAGGAAAGGAGGAGGAAAAGGTAGATTGCTATGCGTTAGAGAGGAATGGAATTTAATCCACGACTTCTTAATCCATACTGATCAGATTTAATTGCTATGCGATACTAATTCTCATCATAGGCCGTGGTGAGAATGCAAATGGGAAGAAGAACGCAGCATTCAGAAAAGGGATAACAGGACTAATAGCGAAGCTAACACCATCGGGTTATAAAACGTTAGAGAAGAGATATGTAGCTAAATAGGAATAAAAAAAAAATAGTAATCGAACTTTCACATCTAGGAATGTATGAAATAATGTTATGTAGGTTCGAAAATAAAACTATTAGGTCATTGATCTTTCATTGAATAGTTTCAATAGTAATATTATTGAGATTAAATTACTTATATAATCTACCAAATTTAGCATGAGGAACCTAAAATCATATTTATACAGTGAGCTTAGAAGCCTAAAGTAATTTAAAAAAAAAAAAATTCAAACAAATCACTTCATTGAAAAAAACCCTAAAATATATTTTTATTTTTTCATTCCGTGCTGAATATCGTGAACAGTGACCGATATTAAACAAACCAAGATACACACTTTAAAAAAAAAAAGAGAGAGAGATTAAATTTGATAATAGTCAAATCCTAGTTGAGCTCCTCAATTATATTATTTTCTCATGAAATTTACTTTTTCATAAACACATTTATTTCAATACACAATAAATCATTGCTTTTGCGAATTTTGCAAAATTGAGAGGAAAATACTCTATATACGAAGGAAATCAGCATTACGCACTTAAAGATGAATATAACTAGCACCAAATATATCTTTTATGTTTCTTAGATCATTTATGTTTCTATAATAGAATCACTAATCGTTATTTGATTGCTTAGATATTTTATTATATAAATTTAAAAAAATATATTTTTTAACAGACAATTGCTGGTAAAATAGGAGTCAGTAAAAAACTCAATTAATCATGGATATAATTAGATAGTAGGAGTGTAGAAAGAGTAGAAAATTGTCTAAAACTGCTTCCTGAGCTATACAAAGGCCATAAAAAAAAATTGTTCCTGTGGATTCAGCCAAAAACCCGGTCAATATTTTTTAATGCCCCTTAAAAGGTACCCTAAATTTAGTATTTTTACACGTCACATAACAGTAATAAAATTTATTTATCATAATATTTAACGCCAAAGTCATCTAACCGTAATAATTTTAGGGTTTGATATGAATGATGGTCATCTCTTCTGGATCAAGGGGTATAATTACATGCTAATCATGATCGAGAACATCGTGTTTACAAGAAATATTATTTATATAGTCAAAGAAAATAGTAGCATGTGTTTGATTAATTATTGCGAAGATTGGCATATAATTCTAAGTTTAAAGCATTTTTCGAAAAAATAAATTCCAAAACTCGAATGAAACTGATGCGACTGTAGGGTTTTGGGTATGCTCAAGCCTAGTTAGTATCTTTAAAATGTAATCTAAAAACATCTAAACTTTGATGAGTTCAGTTGTATAATCGCCAGAGTGAAAGGATGCTTGCGAAACGAACCAATGTTCGTCCACTTTCAATCCTTGCAAATGATTGTTTGAGGATTGATATTGATCGAACAAATAATACTGGAATGGTCTTATAGAAGGAGTAATTGTCGTATTCTTAATCATAGTTATAAATAAAGTAATTAAACAAGGACTAGGACGATTACTTCAATAACAAGAAGCCATAAATTATACTCAGGGGTCTTTGAAAGAAGAAAAACAAGCCCCAGAGCCCGTAAATCTAGCACAGATGACTGCCAGATATTTCGTAAGCCGTACATTAAGGTGAACACACAAGGAGTAGGTATTGTCCGGGTAGTTCAATAGCCTTACACTGTCAGCGAAGAGTCAGAGGTCCTATAAAAAACCTTGAAGCAATTTTAGGAAATTACAGAATCCAAAGGCAGTTTAGGAGGGTTGCAAGGCCTGATTGTGGAATGGGCAATATGACCGGTAATGATATCTTAGGCCGGCGGTAATGTTCCCAGTTCTCATGGATTCTACTGTCTTGTTTCCATTCCGCAATCAGCTATCTTCAGATTCGCTTTCCTTTTGTATCGATTAGGAAGGAAGAAATAACTAAACTCATCTCAGAGGGATTTCCACAAGACGAAATATCTATTTGCAAGCTGCAATTATAGTTTTTGAGTAATAATTTAATTCAAAAGATATTCAATAAGAATTCATTATAATCAGACTTTTTTTGACGATTTTTTTGCATCGAAAATAAAACATTTTACGAGAACCAACTTTTTGTTTGTTCAATGTTACAGGATATATGCATATGTTTCCAATACTGCTATAATAATTGAGCTTTACCATATATTAATTCAGCAATATAAATCCCTATTCCGGCTCTCATCATCAATGATTCCTGCGTACGCAAATGGTTCAAAAAAATCTGAGAGGAATCAATTTGTTATGGTTGTTAGTTTATAGATTGAAATGATGCGAAGCCTGTTTAATAGATTTAGTTACAGTTAAAAGGCAGGCATAATGATCCATTATGTTCAAGGAGGTACTTATTGAGTTTTGCGTTTTATAGCTGTATAACAAAATATGCACATAAACACAAAATATGCACTGTCATGGCAAATCCGTCTATAGTTGAGCAAGCAGATCTATTGTTTAGCAAATATAATCAAAGCAATGACTTGATCGTATTCCAAAGATTTTTTTTTTTTAGTTCCATCCCACTTTGGGGTTCTCCAGATCACTCGTCAGTGCTTGTTCCGAGACTTCTCTCCACCCAGTAACTATTCATCTCCTCTGATCTCTAACTACTTTCGTCATGGGAGATTTTAATACTCCCCTTCATTCTTGCCTTAAAACTCATCCCCTTGTCTCCAGTTATGCTCTTGGCAGTTCTACCCTTAATTGTATCTTTGGTAAACCCAAATTATTACAGGTACCTCATTTCCCCCTTAAATCAGGTCGGTTTTAGTTTTTTTTAATTTCTAAGAAATTCAAAAATTCTTAGCCTTTTTGTCAAATAAAGTATATTATACTTAATTATATTATTTATTACTGTTTTGATTGTTTAATCGGAAATGAAAATTTGGGTTTAAAATTTTGGAGATAAGAAAAAATTCTGAAGTATATGAAAAGTTAGGAGATTATTAGAAATAATTAAGTTAAGAGGTTATTAAGAGATAGTAGTAAGGAAAAAAAAATGTTTTGTCATGAACTGCAATAATTATGAATCTGGCTGCCGACCAGATGATGCTGATGTACGTTTATACAATGGTATCATGAATAAAATAAGGCGGCCTCGTTTATAAAAGTAAACATAACTGTAAATAATGAATCGGTGGTCGTTGTTTTAAAACGATAGATGTGCTATATCCCTTGTCTGTCTAAGAAACGTTTTGAAAAAATAACAACATTATTGTAAATCATTTTCAAAAGATCAAACTTTATTACAATATTGTAATTGCTAACAATATAACATAATGTTTTTTTTTTAAAAAAAAGTCTCATAGTTTCTTTAACTAAACCATGGCGATACAGATGAAAAAAATCAGACTTGAGACTCTTGTAATGATTGGATATAGCCTCACATTTGGAACCATGATATTGAACACATTGCTTCCTAGAAATAACCCCAATAGCTATATATCTTTCCGATAATTACTGGAGAACGAATTTATTTACACTTGCTCTAGTGTTGGATGAAATATAGATATAACGTTAATTGATAAATTAGATTTAACATATGAACAAAATCTATTTCTTTAAACCTGCATGGCTATTAATTTTAAAAACAGATGTGCTTAGGAATAAAAGTGATAATATGTATCGAAAATTTTTGGTTTAATTATTTTAATTGATTAATTAAACTGGGTAACTTATTTGAAGGGCCTAGTGAGAATTATTATAATTAACATAAAAAAATTAATGTTTACAAATCCTACCAAACTAGGATTATCAAACCAATAATTTTATATGCAAGAAAATGGTATGGGTGGAAGTGAGAGAAATAATTCCTTTATTAACAGGGATGAACTATTTATTTGAAAGACCACGTTTCAATCTACATTGCAAGTCTTCTTCAGGGTTTGTCATGTGGTATAAAGGAAAAAAATACATATCATATAAGATATAATCATATTTTATTAGTTTTTTTTATTTTAATCTCACTATAAGCCTTGAAGAATACCTGCATTGCGGGTCAAAATGTTGGCTTTCAAATACATAGTTCAACCCTATTTAAGAACTTATTTGTCTGTCTGACGGACCATTTTCTTCTTCATATACGATATATATATATATATATATATATATATATAAGTTCAACTAATATTATACAATAATTCTATAATTTTAATTATTCCTATTTTTTATCTAGATAACTCCAATAGATTCATTATTATTATTTCATTTTAAATTTGCCTGCACCTTGTCTGTCAGATTAATTGCTTTATTATGTGGGTCGAAACGAGTTCACCACTATTTACGGAATTTATTACAAAACTCAACCCAGATAAATTACTTTCCATATATATGTGTGATCATTTAATATTATTCATTGAAAAACCAAATTAATGTTTTGAATAAACTCTTTTTTTTTTTCTCTAAGGCTCTTCCTTTATGGTCTTGATAACAACGCCAAAGGCCTCCTAGAGCTGCTTCTTCAGTTCAATCGATGAAGTGTAGGAACCCCTCTACCCCGATTCCGAACCTAGAGCATGACCCTCGAGTCTTCACAATACCATCCACTTCACGTAGCTTTGAGAGACCTCAAGGTCGGCTGTCATACAGTTCCTCAGCTAACAATGTTTTTGGAATCAGTAAATCGCAGGCAGCTGAGTCTCACAACTCTTAATAAATCAGTCCCAATAAACAAAATGAGTTTACTTCTCGGTTAAGTGCGCCTTCTCCACTCACGAAAATAACTCCCGGGTTCGTACTTAGGAATTAGTGACAATACATATAATGCTTTCCATTATTACAATATAACTGTTCGGTATAAGCATGTTTCTTGCTATTGTAATATTGCTCAAGACAAGATCAGAAGTTAAAAGCAGTTAAGTATAGGTTTTTTTGGTGGAACTTTCCAAATCTTTCATAGTCTGAAGTTTTTTCATATTGCGCATTTTATTACAAATTTATTAGTACAGTTTATGTATCAGCAATAAAGCAATATAACGTTTTTTAACTGTTAGGGATGAATATGATAACAATACAATGTTAAAACTTCGCCAAAACATAATAAAATAATTTATTTGAGAAATCATACAAATGCCATTTGGCACATATTGTATTTTCGATCTTCATTTGGTAAACCTCCCGTAAGGGATTATCGTGAAAGCGTGTATGGAGAAACCTCCCATTGAAGGCACTTCTAGTGTGGTTCATCTCACTGTAACAGATCCCTGCTCCAGAGACGGTTCAGTCTCCTTGTCGGATTCTGTGGTAATGTGTCTGTCAGTAATGAGTGTACCAGTAAGTTTGGATGTCCAGCAAGTGAGTCATGAAATTTTTTGTAGTTTTTCTTGATTGTGCCAGTCACGAGTGCTATGATGAGATCTTTGTGTAACGATTTATTTGTAATGTAAAAGGGACAATGTGTAATATAACGATAGAATTTTGATTAGAAAATTTGAATGGTCTTTTGGGATTTTTTGCAAGAGCCCCAGACTTGCGAGGTATAGGCCCATATTACTTTAAGTAGCATGTTGTTTATATAATTTTGTTTGTTAGTGATAGTTTATTGTTGTGGTGAAATAGTCGTCTTAGGAGTGAGAGTCGGTGATTCAATTTTTTCTTCAAATTAGTTACATATGATTTCCAAGTCAGTCTTCTTTCCATTGTAAGACCTAAGTATTTTTCTGTGTTTGTCTGGGCAATGGTGTATTGCAAATTGTTAGAGTGGGACAGCCTCAATCTCTACGTGTAAATGTTACTTGGTTCGATTTTTGTATGTTGATTTTTATAAGCCACTTATCGAGCCAATTTTCTAATGAATTCAAATGGAGTATGTAAAAAAAAGTTTGATATTAAAATAAAAATTAGTGTTTTTGCGCCAACAGCCTAGAGCAAGGGTAGGCAACCTGCGACTCGCGAGCCACATGCGGCTCTTAATTCCATACCCAAAAATAATTTTTTTATAAAAATAAAACATTTAAAAATTGTTCTGAATCGATTAACGAGGGTTAATCACGGATCAGCGTGCCCTGCCACTGAGCCACTCCGCTCCCTAGATTTTATTTTACACAGAATTAAAATCTACACCTCCAAATAGATTCATACTCTAGCATTCATAGTAAATCCTCTCAACACAAATAGTAACGAAATCAACATTGAGCCATTTGGAATTGATACTGAATCTCTAGAAATGCAATTGATCGATTTAAAAAGTAAAGCTTTGTGGAGTGTAAAATTTTTGAGTTGAAAATAGAGTTGAAAAGTAAGTTGGAAGAGTTGGAGGTCAAGAAATGTATGTACGTAGCGCAACAAAAGTGGACAGCTTTAAAAGAAATGCCGCGAGTTGAGGGACTTATATTGCACGCATGGAATAGTCTTTCAGATTGCTACAGTGAGGTGAAGAAGTTGGCATTTGAAGTGCTGACTATCTTCGGATCGACATATTCGTGCGAGCAAGCGTTCTCTAGTATCAATATATTAAAAAGAAACACTACTTATGTATGAATAAATAGATTAGTTTATTTTTATCAAAAAACTTTATTTTTGCCAGTACTATTTATTGTTGGCAATAAACAATTTTGTGGCTCTTTGAAAACTTTGAAATTTGGTAAATTGCAATTTTTTACTCTTCCGACACAAAAGGGTGGCGATCCCTGGAGCCATTTAACACTACCCCTTGGATGGAAAGAGCACCTATCGACGGAGGACAAACCACCCTCTTCCCCCACCACTTTTTCCCTCAGGGGCTCTTCCGAGGAACGAGAGGGTGCGATAGAGACGACGTAAAGGGTGCGATAGAGAGGATGTAAAAGGGTTGCGTGTGGGGCGCTGAGGTAGGAATGAGAAAGCTCCGAGGCTGGTACAACGTTTTCGCGGTCATTATTATAATCGTCGCCCTATTTCGCATTCATTGGGGCGCATTTGTATCCGCCATCGCCCAAGTTTAGCATAATTACATTTGCGTGTATGGCCTTTGCGGAAAATAGTCAAAAAGAGTTTTCCCTAGGAGCAGATACCGAAGGAAAATGGGTTCTAACTTTTTGTGGAACCCATTATGGTGTATACAAACGCAAATGGGTGAATTCTACTGTAATGGCTCTCATAATTGAGTTTTGCATTTAAATAATGCAATTAATTTTTATTGATTTTAAAACAAATTATTGCGATAGAGCACGTGTCTAATATGGAAATTATAAAAAAAAATATATAAAGTCTATTAAAGATCTAATCAAGCCAATATCGACCACATAAAAAACCTGGCCGAAACGATATCAGAAGCGTAATTAAAGAAGAACAGAAAACAGACGGAGAAGGCCAAAAGAAGAGATAATATGAATAAAACCAATAAACTATATAAAATATCCTAATTAAAATATTGAACCCTACAATATTGGTAACTAATAGAACGGTACTTAATAGAAGCTGGGTGTGCCCCAGGACGATCTCCAGATTCCACAGACTTCATCCCCTCGCTATTAACAGATATAATAAATTATCTGCGACAGCCGGATTAGAACCCAAGACCTTGAACACTCAGTGCTATTCCACTAAAGCTATTCTGCTTCAATCTTAAAATAAGTATTCTTAAAGAAGTTGGTCGAATTATTAAAATATGTTTCAATTAGCGGTTATAGCTATGAACTAATAACGAATAACGAAATGTGATGGATCAATCATTGACTTGAGAAGACGCTTTGAGGCGCCACAACCTTCGTTGCATTACGTCATTGCGTCATCCTACTAATAAAAAGCCCAGCTACGACGAATTTATTCTAAGCGTACGAGGAAGTGCTTGGGCGATCACCTTCGGAGTAGACACAAAACGACCAAAATGGCCGGCAGATGACTGACATAAAGCACCTTGAAGAAGGCACCCTGACGCAATCCTACGTGGCTTCATCCTGGACCTTGGTCCTCAGCTCTGGTATCCTTGTCCGGGGGGTCTCCGGTGACCTCACCACAGTACGCGTTTCTATTAATATGTTCATCATAGCGCTAAGGACACAACAGGTAACTTGTGAACACTTTTCAGAACCACGCGTATCTTCTGCTGTTGAGTCAGTTCACGAAGGACAGCTTTACCCTAAGATCGGGCCTCACATTCGGTCATTGCTATGAATATATATTGTATGATGCAAAAATTATAATAATATCCAAAGATGATATAATCTACCAACTATATATTTGATCAACAATGACGTTACACATCATAACTTTTCCTTGAACTCAACTGTTTTGATGGCAAACATATACGGCCTCGGTGAATAATTGGTAAAGTTGAAAACATCCCTAATCCATAGTGAATAAAAGTAGGATGTTGTTTAAAATGAGTTGATTATCCTGAGGGAAGCGGAATCTTATCATTCTCGTGATATTATTAGTGAGTAGTGTAATATGGTACTGACCTATGGTGTTGGTACTGGCTAGGTAACTGGTGGGCTGGCTTCCGATGTCGAGGAGGATCCTTCTGGAAGGATCACCGGGGCGGCTTCCTTCGATCAGAGGCCCGACCTCTCCTAGCTCCAACTGCTCTGTCTTCCATCGGCTTCTGCAAAGGTAAAGTAAACTGTTTAGTTTCAAGTAATATATGGGTGGAAGAAAAGAAGTTTTTACTGTGGTTTCCTTGCAGGATCTCCAGTATGAGCAAGGTTTCTTTTAATAAGAAAGAAAAGTGATGCTTATATCCAGAAAATAAGGTTACAACAAGTGTGAAAAATAGAAAAACTCCTATAGTTAAATCAAATTAACAAGATATGAGTAAAAACACATGCATGACATTGACTTGTGTTTAAAAAGGTCAGTATGACTACAAAGAGAGAAATCTGATCGATATTCGTTCACTTCTTATTGTCATTTTCAGTGATCGAGGGTTATTAGGGGAAAAGAGATTAAAAACATAATTATTATATAATAGAAACTAAATTAGCAATATTAAAGTTTTTTTTAAAAAATTGAAATTTAAAAATAGAAAGCGTTTCTGTAATGTCAAAGTTCAACTGTAATACCTTATTTCACTTAGTGGTTTTATAATAATTTAACATTGACCAGATTTTAGGTCCATACTTCAAACGAAACATATCATAACCAAGCATAACAATAAAATGTTAATATCAGAAAATTTTAGTTACTTTTTGGCCGAATAATAATAATAATAATAATACTTTTTCCTCCTAAGCTGATATATTGAATGTTTTGAAGCTGTGTATTTCAAACTATTTGATTTACTATACCAATAATAAAAATATGAACATGAAAGCAGACTTTTTACACTGACTGAGATGGATGTATTTGTGTAGATTTTCATCACATAGAAAGTACTTAAATAGAATTTTAATTTATCTATTGCCTTTTCATTCCTAATGAATATAATTTCTGGAAAATAATAGAGTTTACTTCACGTCTAATTTTATAAAGAATGTCTAGTCATTCAATATGATCGTCAGATGACTTTAGACTTATGTTGATTGATAAGTCGATTCTTGCTTGACCTCTCTCTCACCCCTCTGCCTAGACACTTCATCCGGGTAATGGATGACACCCGGCTGTGGATTCCCAGCAGGTGGAGCAGAGTTATTGGTTGCAGCCTGCATTAGCAACAATGCAGGAACGGCATCTGCCTCCTGCCCATTGTCGTAAGATGAATGATTTCAAATATTCATGCTCATTCCCAATTTTGGTGCCAAAGGAACCTGTCGGATGGATTAATGATATTCTTTTAAATTCATTGTGCCTCAACGAAAAAACAACAGAATCTATTTTATCTTGGGGATAAATAGTTGAAATATCAAACTGAAAACTATATAAGCCTCTAAGAGTTGATCGACTTGCCCCTCTTTTTTAGCCTCCAATTGGTTTTTAGTAAGGATTAGGAATATTCCAGTTAATCAAATTGAGATTGAGAACACTACTCTGTTTGACTGTTTGTTTCTTTACCGTCACAATATGCTGTTATGGCTAATCGGACAAAGCTACAGTGGGAGCTCTAAATTTTGTCTACCAGTTTTAATTAGAATTAATAATGTAGATAATAATTCATATGCACAAATCTATAACATTTGCAAAAAATAGAGTAACATATTAAAAGATATCAAAATAATAAATATAAAATTTAAAGCGAATAAACCTAACAAATCAACATTCAGAAACCCATATAATAACAATGAAATAGCAAATAAGCATTGTACAACAATCTTTTCTAACAATTTGAGAAATGTCTTTATTTTTAAAGAGAAAAAATAGGCCCTCGGCCGGGATACGATCCCGGAACCTTTGTCTTTCCGTGACAGCGCTCTACCAATTGAGCTACCAAGGCAAATACAATAGAGTCGTTAACTCAACAACTAATATAATACCCAACAACATTATAACTTTATTAAGTCTAGGGGATAATTTTAATTATGACCCAAATAATAAAAAAAATCAACATTTTTTAAATGTTAGCGGACATTGAATCTATAATCATAAATTTAGACACTCCCGAAACCCATAGAAATGGACTTAGGAATACTATTAATAAAAACATCTTAAATTATTTGAACAAAGAAAAAAATAAACCTAATAACACAATAAATAAATTTAATAAAATTATAAACAATGATCTTAAAAATACAAAAAAATATTTTTAAAATAACAAAGATATATGCATTATTAAATCTGATAAAACTAAACAATTGGTTATTATGACAAAAAATAATTATCAACAAAAGATTTTGGACATAATTAATGATAAACAGACTTGCAAAAGTATCAGAAATAACCCCATGATAGAGCTGAACAATAAAGTTAACAAATATATATATATATATATATATATATATATATATATATATATATATATATATATATATATATATATATAAATTAATAAAATATAAATTTATTGATTTAAATTACAAAAATAAACTTTCAAATAACTATTTTAATACCCCTAGAATTAATATTAACTAGAATTAACACATGGCTTAATTAAGATGCATAAAAAGAATTATCCCCTCAGACCAATAGTTGATGGAACTAATAACCCCCCAATAATCTAGCCAAATTTCTAAATGGGGCCTTAGACAATTTAAACAATGATAACGAGTTTGATATAAAAACGCAATATAATTGAACAATAAATTAAAGCATATTAATTTACAACCCGACCAAATAATTGCCAGTTTAGACATTGTCTCCATGTTCCCTAACATTCCATTAAAATTAGCAAATAAATTAATTAACGACAATTGGGAAAAAATAGAACCTCATACTTGCATTAAAAGTAAAACAATATTCATTGAAGGAATTAAGCTATGTACTGAAAAAAGATATTTCACTTTTGGAAATAAATTTTATAAACAAATAACGGGTTTACCGATGGGAGGCAGACTTTCAGTGAATATTTCTGGAGTAGTAATTAATCACATCATTCAAGAAAGTTTACTAAAATTGAACAACCCTCCAATTTTTATAGCAAAGTATATAGATGATCTGTTGGTTATTACTAACAATAATATTTTAGAAAAATTCAACAAGATCCTAAACGAACAAAATAAAAATATAATTTTTCCACTAGAAATGGAAACCGAAAACTCAATTAATTTTATAGATATTACAAATATCACAGAACCAAAAAATAACTATCTTACTACTAAATGGTTCAAAAAAGATGTAACCTCTAATAGATTGTTAAACTATTACTCAAAACACCCTATTGCCCAAATAAAAAATGTAGCTGCTAATCTGATTGGAAGATCTATTAAATTAACAGATGTCAAATTCTTAAAAGAAACAAAAAATAAAAAATTCTAAATAGTATTCAAAAATTCTATTAAGCAATGTCTTTCCAATTAGTCTTATAAACAAGTTATGGTACACACAATATAAAATAATAAATAATAATGATAATAATAGCTATTTTTTTTTAATAGGAAAACAATTGAAACTGTCATATTGTAGTGACCCTATTTAGATAATGTTCAAACCTTTTGTAGGGTCGATATTTTTTGTTATATTATAGCTATTAGGGAATATATTATCAATATTAATCGTCACCATGTATACAAATTATAATATTATAGTAAAGGTAAAAATTGTCGTAAAAGAGAACTTAAAGGTGATTGGGTATTCTCCTTGTTAGCCATTTTCATTATTACAGTTAGTATTAGAACTATTAATTATATTTCAACATCACAATTATAAGTCTATATGCTCAATAACTATTGAATAATGATATTAAAATACGTTAGTAAGAATAAATATAGACGCTAGGCTTAAATAGTCCATACTATTGATTTTAACAAAACCAGCGGTATTATTGTTCATGGAAAGTTTATTAGGTAGTCCTCTTGTAACCCAATTTAATGATAAACTTAGTAATTGAAATTATTAATTAAAATAGAACATTTAAATAACAAGCTTCTGTACTCTATTACGGTAAGATTTAATATTGAAAAATATATGTATAGTAAAAACAAGTGTGACATTTAATATTATTTTGGAATATGTTACTAATTTTATCATGTACCATTATTAATTATGGTGCATTACCAGTGTATCTAATTACATACTGGAATTAAAAGGTTGTAAAAATATACTAATAAGTATCCTTGTAAATATATAGAAGAAATTTTTTTATAATTATTGGTCAGCTATTTTAATTTTTAAATAATTTTATTTTAAAGAAGAAAGATATGCCCCCGGCATTAAAATTATTTGTAAATACTTGACTAATTTATTATAATTCTTTTGGTGCTTACATACCCCAGATGCACTATTTATTTATGAATAAATGCGTTTACTTCTTTTCTTCCAAAGAAGAAAGTTGCCAACTTTCTTTGATCTTTACCGACTCTCCGCGGGAAACGAAAATTTAGTGGAAGATTTGTTTCTACACAAGTGGAAGACAAAAACAGTTGCTCTATTTTGTAAAAACCGGCAACAAGTTGCCGCAACTTGTGGAAAACTTGTGGAAGACTTTGGTGTAAACGCGTCTGAAGAAGAACTTTTAGTTGACAACTTTTAGTTTTCCACAATTTGTTGCCAACTTTTAGTTGTCAACTTTTAGTCGCCAACTTTGGTGTAAACGCACCTTAAGGCTGAGTTTACACCAAAGTCTTCCACAAGTTTTCCACAAGTTGCGGCAACTTGTTGCCGGTTTTAAGAAAGTACAGCAAGAGTTTTTGTCTTCCACTTGTGGACAACTAAAAGTGGAAGATTTGTTGCTGCGCGGGTATCTAGCAACTTGTGGAAAACAAGTCGAGAACTGTTCCCTCTCACGCGCCCTATTCTTAATTATAGTGCTGTAAACGCATTTATTCTGAATAAATAGTGCATCTGGGGTATGTAAGAACCAAAAGAATTATAATAAATTAGTCAAGTATTTACAAATAATTTGTTCTATATATTTTCAAGGTTACTTATTATTATATTTTTACAATCTTTTAATTCCAGTATGTTATTAGATACACTGGTAATGAACCAGAATTAATAATGGTACGTGATAAAATGAGTAACATATTCCAAAGTAATATTAAATGTCACACTTGTTTATACTATACATATTTCAATATTAAATATTATTGTAATAGAGTACAGAAACTTGTTATTTAAATGTTCTATTTCAATTAATAATTTCAATTACTAAGTTAACCATTAAATCCTCCTTTTGATTTTCCTTTATATTATTATTTTTAGTTTACTATCCATTCTGTACATTTATTTTCTATTTTTTATTTTATATGCGTTATTTATAATTTATCATTTCTGCTCATTTTCTTTAATTTTATTAAATCTGTCTTACTTTATTATATCTGTCATTATTTTAATTTTCTTTTCATTATTAATAATTTTGTTATATCTGTCTTTATCTTAATTTTATTATATCTGTCACTATTTTAATTTCTTTTCATTATCATTAATTTTTTTAAATCTGTCTATATCTTTATTGTATTATATTCTGGCACTTTTTTAATATTCGTTATCTTCTATCTTCATATCTGCCACTATTTTAATTTTCTACATTACTTGTCACCATATTATTGTTACTGTACATTTTTATATTTTTTGTTCTGTTTGTTTCTCTGTTAGCACAGAAGATGACCTACACTGTAGGTCGAAACGTCGGCACATAATATAAGTTTATTACTTATTCTGTGTTTTTTTTTACTGCAACCCCCAACTATCTCCTTCACATTAGATCATCCAGTCAACTATTTTCATCTCATTCAAATAATAGTTTTGTTTAAATCAATAGCATGGACTATTTGAACCAAGGCCGTAGCCAAGGGGGGATTATAATTTTATTAAATTTATTTATTGTGTTATTAGGTTTATTATTTTCTTTGTTCAAATAATTTAAGATGTTTTTATTAAGAGTATTCCTAAGTCCATTTCTATGGGTTTCGGGAGTTTCTAAATTTATGATTATAGATTCAATGTCCGCTAACATTTGAGAAATGTTGATTTTTTTTATTATTTGGGTCATAATTACTATTATCCCCTAGACTTAATAAAGTTATAATGTTGTTGGGTATTATAGTAGTTGTTAAGTTTTGCCTTGGTGGCTCAATTGGTAGAGCGCTGTCGCGGAAAGACAAAAGTTCCGGGTTCGTATCCCGACCGAGGGCCTTTCTTTTCTCTTTAAAAATGAAAATATTTCTCGAATTGTTAGAAAAGATTGTTGTACAATGCTTATTTGCTATTTCATTGTTAATATATGGGTTTCTGAATGTTAATTTCTAAGGTTTATTTGCTTTAAATTTTATATTTATTATTTTGATTTTTTTTAATATGTTACTCCATTTTTTGCATATTTTATAGATTTGTGTATTTGAATTATTATCTACATTATTAATTTTATCTAAGTGAGCTTGCAATTTTTTCTTATTTGTTCTGATTAGCCAATAAGCTTGTTTTTTATCTAGGTTTAATATTTTATTTCCTAGAATATCGAAGAAATTATTTTGTTTAGTGTTGTATAAATAATTTTTATTAAAAATTTTTCCAGATTAATAATGTGAGACAGTAAATGGTTAGGTATGATTTGGTTATCTATACATATTTTTAAGTACAATCATTTGCATTCTGCGTATATGAAATTTTGGTTATTGATAATTTAAATATTTTGCTTGTACTAATAAATACCCTAAAACTTTTGTTAAAGATAAGTGTTTAGAACAGGTACAAGGGCCCGCCTCTTGGCAATTTATTACCAGTTAAAACGAACCCGGCGGTATTAACCTCTTCAAGGAGCACTGTTTGGGCCCCAAATGGTAATATAGATAAAACGAACCCGCTGTACAGGTTGCGAAATATTTTTGTAAAGGCCACACTTTTGCTAGGTGCCCAGGTTATTGAGAACAAAGAAGCCGCACTGGTAATAAAAAGGCATACCCTTCTGTTGAAACTGTCATATTGCGGTGACCATATTTAGAAAATGTATCTAATAACATACTGGAATTAAAAGATTGTAAAAATATACTAATAAGTAATCTGGTAAATATATAGAAGACATTTTTTTTATTATAATTATTGGTCAGCTATTTTAATTTTTAAATATTTTTATTTTAATGAGAAAAGCTCTCGGCATTAAAATTATTTGTAAATACTTGACTAATTTATTATAATTCTTTTGGTGCTCACATACCCCATATGCACTATTTATTTATGAATAGGGCACGTGGAGGGGGAACAGTTCTCCACTTTTAGTTGCCAACTTTCTTTGATCTTTACCGACTCTCCGCGGGAAACGAAAATTTAGTGGAAGATTTGTCTCTCCACAAGTGGAAGACAAAAACTGTTGCTGTACTTTCTTAAAACCGGCAACAAGTGGCCGCAACTTGTGGAAAACTTGTGGAAGACTTTGGTGTAAACGCGTCTGAAGAAGAACTTTTAGTTGACAACTTTTAGTTTTCCATAATGTGTTGTCAACTTTTAGTTGCCAACTTTGGTGTAAACGCACCTTAAGATAGTTCAGGTACTACCTTACCTACCTAGGTACACATACATACGTACGGGCAGGACTACCTCTACAATATGAAAGACCCTTCATATTGTGGGGCACCAGTAGTTTAGGGTTCATTAATTGTTACAAACAGTACTGTTTCTGAGAAAACGATTGTGCAGGAAAATGATTTGTCCACGGTTACGCTCAAACGCCAGGTTTTCCCCCAAGGGTATCTATTTTATAGAGGCAGGGTGTGCTCCAAGGGGGTCGTCAGATCCAGCAGGGTCCAACCAGGCCTATTGACAAATATAATAAAATCTAACACAGCCGGATTAACTTCGGCAAGGCAACTCAACATTTGTATCACTTAGCGCTTCTTCAGCGCTAGATATACAAAATAAAAACAAATTTTAATGAAGCAATCGTAATATAAAAAAAAAATCTACTTTCAATTTAATACCAAATACTATTTTCTACTCTAAATACTGTTTTAATTATTCCTACTTATGTATCTGTTTACTTCTACAGTTTCATTTTTATATGATCTTATCCTTAATACATATTTTTTTTATTCCAACTATTGTTATTAAAATACGTTTGTATCTTGCCTATCTAGGCCTGAATGAGACCTGCAATTTTGTTTGAAAAGTTTTTAATAAATAGAATATCACTATTTATTTGACCTCCACCCGGACCATTTTCTTCCCTATTAATTATACGAAAATAGGTATTATATTCTATCAACATTTAAGAATTATAAAACATATTAAAATTGTGTACCTAAAATAATTCCACTAGTTTGATAAATTATCATGGGTTAATGAACTAGAATTCCTTTGTATATAGCTTCATTTTTCTCTCTCCTACTAAACCTAAAACTAACCGTCTTCCGCCAATTTAATTTCTTAGGCTGCGTTTACACCAAAGTCTTCCACTAGTTTTCCACAAATTGCGGCAACTTGTTGCCGGTTTTAAGAAAGTACAGCAACAGTTTTTGTCTTCCACTTGTGGACAACTAAAAGTGGAAGATTTGTTGAGCGCGGGTATCTAGCAACTTGTGGAAAACAAGTCGAGAACTGTTCCCCCTCACGCGCCCTATTCATAATTATAGTGCTGTAAACGCATTTATTCTTAATAAATAGTGCATCTGGGGTATGTAAGAACCAAAAGAATTATAATAAATTAGTCAAGTATTTACAAATAATTTGTTCTATATATTTTCAAGGTTACTTATTATTATATTTTTACAATCTGTTAATTCCAGTATGTTATTAGATACACTGGTAATGAACCAGAATTAATAATGGTACGTGATAAAATGAGTAACATATTCCAAAGTAATATTAAATGTCACACTTGTTTTTACTATACATATTTCAATATTAAATATTATTGTAATAGAGTACAGAAGCTTGTTATTTAAATGTTCTATTTCAATTAATAATTTTAATTACTAAGTTAATCATTAAATTGGGTTACAAGAGGACTACCTAATAAACCTTACATGAACAATAACAGTTTTGTTTAAATCAATAGTATGGACTATTTGAACCAAGGCCGTAGCCAAGGGGGGATTATAATTTTATTAAATTTATTTAATGTGTTATTAGGTTTATTTTTTTCTTTGTTCAAATAATTTAAAATGTTTTTATTAAGAGTATTTCTAAGGCCATTTCTATAGGTTTCGGGAGTTTCTAAATTTATGATTATAGATTCAATGTCCGCTAACATTTGAGAAATGTTGATTTTTTTTATTATTTGGGTCATAATTAATATTATCCCCTAGACTTAATAAAGTTACAATGTTGTTGGGTATTATATTAGTTGTTAAGTTAACGACTCTATTGTATTTGCCTTAGTGGCTCAATTGGTAGAGCGCTGTCGCGGAAAGACGAAGGTTCCGGGTTCGTATCCCGGCCGAGGGCCTATCTTTTCTCTTTAAAAATGAAAATATTTCTCGAATTGTTAGAAAAGATTGTTGTACAATGCTTATTTGCTATTTCATTGTTATTATATGGGTTTCTGAATGTTAATTTCTTAGGTTTATTTGCTTTAAATTTTATATTTATTATTTTGATCTTTTTTAATATGTTACTCCATTTTTTGCATATTTTATAGATTTGTGTATATGAATTATTATCTACATTATTAATTTTATCTAAGTGAGCTTGAAACTTTTTCTTATTTGTTCTGATTAGCCAATAAGCTTGTTTTTTATCTAGGTTTAATATTTTATTTCCTAGAATATTGAAGAAATTATTTTGTTTAGCGTTATTTAAATAATTTTTATTAAAAATTTTTCCAGATTAATAATGTGAGACAGTAAATGGTTAGGTATGATTTGGTTATCTATACATATTTTTAAGTACAATCATTTGCATTCTACGTATATGAAATTTTGGTTATTGTTAATTTAAATATTTTTGCTTGTTCCAATAAATGCCCTAAAACTTTTGTTAAAGATAAGTGTTTAGAACAGGTACAAGGGCCCGCCTCTTGGCAATTTATTATCAGTTCAAACGAACCCGGCGGTATTCGCCTCTTCAAGGAGCACTGTTTGGGCCCCAAATGGTAATATAGATAAAACGAACCCGCTGTACAGGCTGCGAAATATTTTTGTGAAGGCCACACTTTTGCTAGGTGCCCAGGTTATTGAGAACAAAGAAGCCGCACTGGTAATAAAAAGGCATACCCTTCTGTTGAAACTGTCATATTGCGGTGACCATATTTAGAAAATGTTTCTAATAACATACTGGAATTAAAAGATTTTAAAAATATACTAATAAGTAATCTTGTAAATATATAGAAGAAAATTTTTTTTAATAATTATTGGTCAGCCAATTTAATTTTTAAATATTTTTATTTTAAAGAGAAAAGCCCTCGGCATTAAAATTATTTGTAAATACTTGACTAATTTATTTTAATTCTTTTGGTGCTCTCATACCCCATATGCACTATTTATTTATGAATAAATGCATTTACAGCACTATTTAATTATGAATAAATGCATTTACAGCACTATTTAATTATGAATAGGGCGCGTGGAGGGGGAACAGTTCTCCACTTTTAGTTGCCAACTTTCTTTGATCTTTACCGACTATCCGCGGGAAACGAAAATTTAGTGGAAGATTTGTCTCTCCACAAGTGGAAGACAAAAACTGTTGCTGTACTTTCTTAAAACCGGCAACAAGTTGCCGCAACTTGTGGAAAACTTGTGGAAGACTTTGGTGTAAACGCGTCTGAAGAAGAACTTTTAGTTGACAACTTTTAGTTTTCCATAATGTGTTGTCAACTTTTATTTGTCAACTTTTAGTTGCCAACTTTGGTGTAAACGCACCTTTAACATGCTTGTATAAGTAGTTCTAACATGCAGATCCTCTAAGGCAGGGATTCCCAAACTTTTTTGTAACATGCCCCCCTTTTGTTGAAATGAAAGCCCACCCTTAACAATAAATTGTGTGGGCCTAGGAACAAAATAAAAATAAATAAGTATTCCATTGAAAACAAAATATTTATTTATACTGCCATAAGGTACAACAATGTCAGCTTTCATAAAGTACAAAAAGTATTAATAAGAGAAAAATAGATTAGGTTGGTTAGTGAGATGGGTGGGCTTCAATTTTTCTTACTGGCATGCCTATTCGTGGCTTAGTTAGTTTTAGTAAGTGCACAACACAAGTCATTAGCAACATCAAGTTTATTCCGATACTTTGTTTTAATTGCCACAAGTGTTGAAAATGCTTTTTTGCACAAATAGGTGCTTGAAAAAAGCAACGAAGATCTTCCCGTGATACGCTAGGATACACTTTGAAATATTTTAACCATAATGAAGGTTTGTCCATTATATTAAAGCGGTAAATTTTCTAAACATCATGGTTAATTTAGAATTTTAGAAAGACTACTTAAATATAATTTAATGTTCAACTTTTATCGCGCCCCCCTGACATGTCCTCACGCCCCCCCCAGGGGGGCGCGCCCCTCAGTTTGGGAACCGCAGCTCTAAGGCAATCTTACTTCTAGTCTTTTAACCTCAATATTCTTTTGGTGCTTCATACAAGAATATAAGACAGTGCACCAATTAACTCTACCTTTATAATTTACAAAAATTGGAAAGAGTGTTTGTTTTTTTTATTCAACATAACTGGATGCTGAAATGATTTGTTGTGGTCCTTCTAATAATAACTTGAGCTCACCAATTATTCCTCCACTCAATGCAGGAGATGAACTCATTAACAGGACTAAAGAGTTGGTTAAAAGAAATATCAGTGCCTGGGATAAAAGCTTTGCACCAACATTTTTGTTTACTGGTTCAATAGCAAGCCAGAGTTTACGACTTTTACCGAAGAATCGTAAGCTCACAATCTCTCCTGCAAATGCAATCAATTCTTTTTGTTTCTACCCTTTCTCTTTCTCCGCCTTTCATCTTTTTAAACGGAAATATAAAAAAAATGTTTTCTATTTTGTATTCAGAGATTGAAATTTGCGAAATTCTAACTTCAGGTTTTGACATTTCATTAAATGGGCTTCTAAATTCCAAGAGATAAGGATATTCCTCTAGTAATTGTTGTCAAATTAAACTCAATGATCAAATTAAGTTGTATTTTAATAAAAAAAATTATTTTAAATTATGTAGGAACAGTTTTATCCCCAAACTGTTCAAATGATGAATTCACTTGATTGGGCCTGAACAATGATCGTACTTGGCCTAGCATTAAAGATTAAGATATAAGAAAAAGTGTAAATGAAAAATTAAGAGCATCATGAGACGTAAGAATAACGTTATATAATAAAATATCCGTCAGCAATTTAGTTAAAAGTATAACCCACGTCATCGTGGCGAGCATGATCACTGGGACGGAAGATCCAAAAGCTTCGCTTCCACTAGATAGCTTTCGTCAATGTCATGAAAGGGTTCTCAGAATAAATCCCTTCAGTGAAAACCCAACTTTGGTATAACAGAAGCTGTTTAGTAAGGGATAGAATATGACCATTGGGTTTTTAAAAATAGAAAACCTGAGGTACTGTTAATATTAAAATAAAATTATACTTCAATTCAAAATATTTTAAATGTAATATAAACAAATCCCTATTAAATTACAAGTATTATTGAAGATAATATTTCGTGTCTAGCAAGTATTAGCAAGTGTAAAGTTATGGATAATAAGTAGCATGTTAAGTCTATTTTACAAAGGGAGATGATCGAGATTGAAACGTAAAATGTATGAGAAAACGAATCTTATATATATATATATTCTGCTTTGGATATAGTATGGTGGCCTTTTCTTACACATTCGTAAGCAGAGAGATTATAGGGCAGTCAAAATGTTCAGACAGAACTCCCCATCCGAAGTTGAGAGAAAAAATAGAAATGTACGGACCAAAGAGCTCCTTACATTTTCTTTACCGTACCGGTTTGGAAACTGGTGCTTGATCATAGGGGGGGGGACTGGATGAAGAAGTTTATGGGTATGATTCACGACAACCTGGAAGTTAAGGTTGCAGAGAACGCAACCTGAACAACAAGAAGGACGCAGAGAGGTGCGGCGGCAAGATAGCGGAAAACAGCGAGAAAAAGGTAGGATCATTAATGTTTTGTTAAGAGGTCCAAAAGATAGTCTGATCATCTGAGGGCTCCGAGAAGAAAACCCTGGCAACTATCCAGTAGTGTTCGAAAGAAGATGAGGCTACCGTTGCCAAGACCACCGGATGATTCGAGGAAGAAGTAATGGAGGTACTCGGCAGTGCAGGGAGGAGACCATCACCACAAGAATAAGGATAATAGAGAAAATACGGTGCACCTCCATTAATGGTTGGGCATCAGCATACCAAACACGTCAGACGATACCCAACTATTGTTCAAATAAATAAAATTATACCTGAATTATGTTCAATAAGAATAATAAATAAATTAATTAATTGTATTGGCAACGGAGGTAGAGTAAACCTCACGAATGATTCCATGTTAGCCAAAATTGACCACACAGAGGGTAAAAAGGGTGAAAATGAGTTAAATATTGTTTTTAATCATTAAAGCTAACAACGAAACCTCTACAAATGAATTTTATCGAGAAAACAAAGTGGAACCATTTTAGATTTTATTTATCAGAAGTGAAAAATGCATCTTCAAGGATTAACGCTAGATAAAAGTGTAATCCAATCAGAAGAGAAAATAATCGTTTTTAAACCTAGCTGACAGACCACTTTCTTTTTGTAAGCCGGTTTTACAGGTTCGAAAGCGCTTTTGGAGCATTTATATTTTTCTAGAGCGCAATAAATAGGTCTTTAATCTTCAGATTTTCCAAATTCAGTTCAACAATTGGTGGTAACTAATAAAAGCGAGGGACTTGCCATAACTACAAGAAACCATTTAGTCACTGAGGCTGTCCTTTTAGCAATATTGGTCTTACGTCACAAAAATAATTTTTCTAATTTTAGATTTGAACCTCAAACGTGGATTACAGCAGTAAAATAGAAGTTGGCTCGAAATCAAAATTAATTTTGAACATGAAAGACTGCATGGGAGGAATTTACTGAGACGATGTTATGTAGCATTACACTATAAACTTATAAACAAATAATAAATGAAACCTTTATTCAAACACGAAACATTTTATAATATAACTTCATTTAAATTGTCGATTATGTTTGCTTATTATTGATTATTAGCCACTTATATTGTAGTTTATTATAATAGCGTTTAAATAAATTCACAATCTTTAATTTACTATGTTATATAATGTTAATATAATATAAATGTTATATAAATGTGGATTTTCAATGTCTTTCTTCTTTTATTATTTTCACTATTCTATATCAATGGATTATAAAAATCGTGTTGGTTTTGGTTGCGAATCTAAGTAGCACTAAAGCAGACATGTTTATATTATTTTAACATTTTTATAAATACGCAACTATTGTGACGTTCTAGTAAAATTTATGTCTTTCCAATATAAGATATTGAGCAGATCTTGAGACTGTCTATATGGCATCTCGATTTCTATTTTTTTCAAGAGTTAAATCTAAATTTTATTTAAATATGCCCACATGATAACTTCAACTAGACGTAGATTTGCTATTATTGTGTATAATAAAAATATTTTATTATACAAGTGTGCGAAGTGGAAGGGAAGATAATAGAAGGTGTATAAGCAGGCCCTGGGTGCAGGAAGAGATGCCAACCTTGCAAGAAAGCTGAACCTGTTTGCGGTAGAAGGTTATTTGCAGTTTGGCCTGCCTACATTCTATCCGTCATTAAACATGAGTCTTTTCTCTAAATTATAACAGCTCTTATATTTTAATTATTGCAATTGTGTTTTATATTTATGAAAAAATGAGGATTTTAGAAAACCAAAAAACATTTACATAAGCTTTTTTTATAATTACTGGTCATTTTTTTGAGTTTTAAATATTTTTATTTTTTTAATTGACGCGTTAGTTTATTAACATTTATTTCATTTAGGCCGAGGGCCTATCTTTTATCTTTAAAAATACATAAGCTCTTATTTGAATTTCATATTAAAAACATTGGTTCAGATGAAATTATTTTTAAAGGTTTTTTAAATAATTTTGAAAATTATTGAGAAATCTTTTTAAATTAAAAAATATTGAATAATCTTTAATAATAATTAGAGATTTTTTAAACATTATTATTATCATTATAATTTGTTATTATACATTTTAATAATAGTTATTGTAAATATAGATCATAACTATCATGTGTTTAATGTATTAAAAGTATAATAATAATTCAATTAAGTTGATTACAATATAATTGAAATGAGCCGTCTTAACATGTTTTACATTAAGATAGGCGCGCGTATCTGTCAGGTTTAAAGATTTTTTATTAATTAATATAGTTAATTAATAATGTACGTTATAAAGCATATTAAGATAATCATATTTGATGTATAAAAAGCTGCCTCATCAATATCATCTTTCATTCATCAGATGATTAAATCGACTAAATTGACGCGTTAATTTATTAACATTTAGGGGTTGGTTGTTTGTTTGCTGTGGACTGGGTCCAATGTGCGCGACTCATTCCATGATGTGCTTCCCTTCCGAAGGATGACATAAGTAAGGATTTTTTACTCCCTTCAAAAAATCCTAGGGAGTATTTTTATGGGTATTATTAGGAGTATTTTTAGGGTGTATTAAAGTTTTAACGTTAAAGTAAGTGCTACGAACCCTCAAATTTGGGCATATTAGGCATGTTATGCTAACCAATGCACCACATGCCGCCCTCTTTGGACGTATTAAGTTATTGAATTTTATGGGTTACATTTTATTGAAAAATAGAAGTAATATATTGTTTTTAAAGTGTTCATAGTTCAAATTATAACTAATGAATAAAGACTGCAGCAATAGAAATTATTTCAGTTGATAATCGATGATTATGTAATACAGTAGGAGATAAAAAAATCAAAATATGACGTATTTTTTTAATGGATATGTCGCGTTGTTATTTTATTATTCTTTTAAATTATTATATTTTTATTTTGTAATTAATCATTATTTTGCCCATTTAATCAAATAAAAAAACCCTGATTTAATGAAAAGAAAACGGATTAACCTGCTTTAAATTAAAAAAATATGTTAAGGATGAATTTAGGGAATTTATTTTAACTATATTTAGTTATATGCGTGCATATTTTTACTTGAAAACGTGTAGCATGTCCCATGGGCAGTGAGTTTAGTAGCAAGTCATTTCCATAGCCGGTGCACAAAAGCTACCTTAAGGCGGTTCGCTTCACTGGGCCGAAATATCATCTTCCTCGGTCGGATGGTTCGCCTCCACACACCCGGCGGCCTCAAAGTATATCCCCCTACAGAATTTGTTTTCGAAATTAAGTAAACAAAAGTCGCTAAAAGCGACTTTACTCAAGCCAATTTTCAACAGTCATTCGCCTAAATTACAGAAAAAATGAGATCTAATATTTGGGTAACTATTCCGCAGGTTGTCATTTTGAGTTGAGTTACAAGTTTTAACTGTTTATTCGTTTCATTTTAGCATTTTCCAAAATACAAGTTATCGTGAGCTTTAGTACGGAAGAGAAAATGTAATGAGTAATGAGTAGATTTCTGTAATCACTTCATCAAGGAATAAAACTTTTAAATGACAATCCGAAGTATGCATGATATATGTGTGTTGAGATATTCATTTCTAGATAAAATGATAACCGAAGTATTCACATTGCCCATAGTTACATTCTCTTTCCCATGCTAAAGCTCACTGATAACCTGTAATTTTGGAAAATAATAATAGGAAAACGAAAATGAAACGTTAAAACCAGGTTGTGACTCAACTCGAACCGACAACTTGCGGAATTTGCAAATTTTTAATATAGATTTAATAATCAAGAGTGCAGTGTAATATTTTTGAAAGTTGATGTGTTGGCAATAACTGGCCAACTAACCGTCGTCAGGGATGACATTGAATCAGAGATTAAAGCCAAAGAATACTTGATGAAACAATAAATAACATTAAAAAATGGCTATACTAACACAGTTTGCCTTAAAATTAGGAGATCACTCTTAAATTCCTTAAGCACTTGATTTTGATAACCTTTCAATCATGAAAAGTATGTATTATTTACCTATGCAAAGGTATGTAAGGTGTATAAGGTCTTATATATATCTAATTCAAAACAATCCTCATATATCCTACTAATATTATTAATGCGAAAGTTTGTGTGTTTGTCTCTCTTTCAAGCAAAAACTACTGAACGGATTTGAATGAAACTTTACATAAATTTTACAAGAACGGAATAACTGAGTGTAGGAAATGGAAAAATATATTACAATTAAATGATTTCTATGGAGTCCTCTGAAAACAATCTGGAACTGAAATTACAAAATACAAGGCTCAATTGATATCTATCTTTCTCTTTGATCAGCTCAAATTACGAGGATGACAGATCAATAAATAAGGAAGGAAAAACAACTTTCCAAGAAATTCCTTACAATCCTAATAACCATAATTTGAAAATGTTTTTCTTCGAGGTTTAGAAATTAGAAAGTTTAAAAATATTTTTAGACAGCCATTGTCGTAAATGCTCTCAGTTTATAAACCTATATTATAACATAGGTTAAGTATTTACAAAAATTAGGAATTAATTGTTAATCGGTATATTTGGGCACTACAGATTAACTAAGATGTTTCCAGATCATTGCGATGTTCATTCTTTATCGGCAAATAAAAATGAACATTTATGAATGAATAAAAGTATAAATAACGCTTTTATAGAAATCGAGACTAAAAAGTAAAGGATAATTTTCATTAACTGTAAAATAAGAATATCAAACTTCAAACCTGTACCACTAAAACCCGTGAACGAGTCTGTGGTTCAGTAAATGGTTCAGACTGTACTGTTTCGAGGACAACTGTTGTGCAGGAAGGTGATTTACCCTAGATCATGCTCAATATTTTCCCCCTTCTTCTGGGTACCCACTTTATAGAGGCTGGGTGGGTGAGGGAAGTTTATTTTATTATATTTATTTTTTTTTAAATATACGAAACTCTCTAGTTGATCCTGTCAACAGTGATTTGATCGTCTCCTGGATAGCCATGTATGCCTTAGTAGACGCCTTAGTGCTTCTAAAAAGATGTATGTCTTCGGATACGAAAAATCGCTAGTCCTGAAGATCCTGATCAGAACAATGAGTCAATCTTATTTAATTATTGCATTGGTATCGGTCCTTCAAAATTATGCAAAGTTACAATATCATTCCTGTGAGTTCAAAGGTTCCGTTATATAAAGGCAAAGCTAATAAAAGCTTGTTTAAAAAAACTCATTATATATTTAAATAACTTGCTTGAGAATAAGAAGCAATAGATCACGGACTCAGCCATTTTAAATGTATATGCTATATGAATATAACAGAAGGAAAAAAAGAAAAATGGAAAAGCAGTCCATACAGGATATGGCCAGAGTTACATAAAAAAACGAAAGAAAGAAAAAGGTACTGCGAAAAAGGTAATACAGGTAGGAGGACCCCGAGCTACAAATCATGTCAGGCAACTAAGGGTTTGCCGAATATCCCTTTCTACCTGATCTGACCTTTCCGATTGGCAACACCCAGTTCTGCACAACATTTTGCTCCACCCATAGCAGCTTCATATTTCAGAAAAGAATACCCCTATCATAGAACCATTTACTTAAATAAAGTGCGAAATAATAAACAGCGTATCTAGGAGAATAAGTAGTAATCACGAATGGAGGGTACGATCGAAAATAAATATTTCATAAACATATGTCTGTGCCTTAAACGTAACCTAATGTATAACATACATTATTACATCACATAAAGGACCGGTGGTAATGATTTTAAACACCGCTTCGACGTATTAGAAGTCATAATTTATATTTCGTGAAATATTTAACAATATCCTTCTGTCGATATCTATCAATATAGAATTGTCGTTTGTTTTTATAGCACGAACTAAAAACGATTTAAAATAGGGAAGAGGGTTTAGAACATTTATGTGATTCTCACAAATGATCCCAATGGAATATGACCCTGGTTTATCAAAATAAATGCATTTGTATTTATTAATATAATATTGAAATAATTGTCATTGATCGCTAAAAATTAAATTAAATTTTATTTATTAATCGAAAATGGGTATCATTTAATCTGTAAACTAAATGTTTACAAAACATAATGTAATTATTATTTATCTTTTTTAATTACATAATATTTTGTGTTTTACATTATATTACTAGTAATATTCATAAACATATATAAAATATTCAATTGAAATCAGATTTTATTGTTGAATAAAGAATAAATATCATACTTAATAATCACTGATAAAAAGGAGCGACCTGTAGTCTAGTGGTTAGCGTAACAAACTACTAAGCCCAAGGTCGCGGGTTAGTAGCCCGACAGGTACTAGGTATACTCTTAAAAATACACCTAATATTACCTCTATAAATACTCCGTAGGAATTTTTAAAGGGAGTAAAAAATCCTTAGTTACGCCGTCCTACGGAAGGGACGTTAAACGAGGGTCCCGAGCATGTACGATGTCAGGCACTCGTTAAAAATCCCTCTCCTAATTAAACCTGGATAGGCCAAATTTAGGGCTCCCAATGTAGCAGCGTCCGATTAGCCATAGCAGCAAAAAGTGACGTTAAATGAATTAACAAACAACAATCACTGAAAATAAATTAAAAAATGATTACCTTAAAATTGTATAATTTTCAATTAATTGCATAATAACCATATTATACAAGCAATAATGCATACTGAAAATCGAATAACGTTTGTCAATTTAGAGAATATAATGAAATCAGTTTTTAAGTCTGAGTTCTTCACTACTATTGTGGGGCTTATGATACGTTTTCAGGTTATTAAGACACCCTTTTGGCAGGTATTGATATTGAGTTTAACGCCGCCAGTAACCATTACGAAATGAATCCCAATCAAGAAATTTTTGTCCTAACTAGGCCAAGTATCACTGAATAACCATGGATAAATCAACCTTCTGTTTCATGCGTAATCATGATAGCTCATTATTGCCGACTGCTCGCAGAATCAACCTTGCGTCAACATGGATATTATTTATCAAGGCCGAATGGCACAGACTACTTAGCATATGCTAATGTTTGCTAGTACACTGGATTGCTCGGGAAGAGCAATCGACTAACAGTGTGGAAGGGTGCTCCTCGGTTGCTGTAGATTATGAGGAGTCGTTGATCTTGGCCGTCAATTGGCCTTTGTTGGTTTTGTTGGCCTGGGCTCCATCACTCCGGCCATTGTCACCCGACATCTGGGATCCGTTACGCCAATCTGAATCCACTAATCAATGAAACTTGATCCGATACACCTTCCATTTCCAATTAAAAATACAATCGGAGCGAAAAATTTAATTCTTCCGAGCCTGTAGTAGTTGATTGCATCGTTGACAAAAAGACAGCGCTGAGTACGAATGCAAACTAAATAAAAAAAACATTAATTAGATGACCAAAAGGCATATTAGATATTATAAGTATACCATGGGTGCTTATGAGTTGCTAGTTCTATTCTTTACACACTGATGTCCGGGAACGAGATTTCTCGTTTTCATTAGATATTTGTTGGTATATGGAGAATAAGTAAATTGATATTATAATATATATGATAAAAATTATATTGATATATGATAAAATCACCGGTCTTATATTAAATTTCATCAAAAAATTAGCGGAGGGGTGGGCAATGTGTTAAGATTTGACTTTCAAAGTTGGCAAATAACTTGTTTGAAAGTAAATGGGTCCTTTCTTTCCATATGCAAGCTAATGAATAAATCCAAAGAGAAGGTTATCAAATCGTGGTCAAAACTAACACCCAAGTATTCAGAAGTAGAGACTTAGTCTGCTCCAGCATCAACCACCAGTTTTCCTGATCAAGTATTGCAGCCTACCAATTTCGGGTACCAAGCGGAATCCTGAAATCAGTCTGCTCATCTAAGTTTCGAATGAACAATACTTCTAGTTCCATACACCCTTTCACTTAAAATCTTCCGTAAAATTTCTTGAGTTTCCATCCTATTTCGTGTCCGGATCATCGTAGTCTGGCTAGTTTTGTAACATGCATAATCGCTACATCTATGAAAAAAATTTTAACTCGTTATTTGTCCTTCCTTCACCTATTTGCTAACCCTGGTCATATTTCTGCTACGGAGAATATTTGATGAGAATATATGTCGAATTATTCCTTGGTCTAATATATTTCGAGAACTGATCCGGACTCTTAGGACTCCCGTACCTCCTGAAATTTGTGAGTACCTACTTCGCCATTTCCTTTTTGCTCCCCTTATTGGTTAGTTGTAGCCATATACTTCTTATATATACTGTCATTTCGCAGTTCATTGTGAGCTCCTTTCTCGCAGGTAAGGTTTTGAATGGTGTAGCTACAATTCTCCATGTTCTACCTATAAGGTCCAAATCGATGGCATAAGCAAAAATTTGAAAAGGTCTCTATTACCTGTATTCCTAAAGAGAAAAGATGTGTAAAATCCACTAGAAATCGGTTCTCAGGAGTTTTAGCTCATCAAATATTTCCATTCCCATTAAGAATATATTTAGAAAAGATCTGTAATATACTGTAATGATTTTCATTTTGGAGGACTAACATGGCATGACCTATAAGAACGGATTTATGATGTCAGAAACTGTAAAACCATCCATCGAGGCAGGTCTGGTACAAGAAGAAGAAAAAGAGGACGCTATAGAGATTGAATGTAAAGCTTTTTATGGCGTTCCCAGACTATTCTATGCACCAGAACAATGCAATGCGGCCATTTTAAAAAATTATAACAATGGACAAACCAGGAATTTTGTAATTCGCACTAGAATAAATATTTTCTTTTTCCTTTCATTAAGCCTGATTGAATAACATTGCTATGTATTCTCAAAAATACCTGTTATTAACTCTTAAAATTAAGGTATCGAAGAATAAATAATTTTAAACTAAACATTCACAGACGATTTCAGCACGGTATGGCGAACCTCGCAAGGAATGCTGATTATTTGGAAAGATTAAGAAGGAACGAGATGAGGATCCCACTTTAAGATCCAGTTGTGTTGCAAGATTAGATATGTAAAGGAGGGCAGGGACCACGTGAGCACATGAGCACATGAATAGTCACTATGTGCTACCCCGCACATCTGCACCATCACAATAAATAGTCCCTCACTGAATCACGTAACGGTACTTTACTAATGACGCACGACTAGCTCCGGCCCCCTTACAGCCATTGTAAGCAATCTTCAATGATCTTTCAGATCTTTCTAATGTCAATTGTACCTCATCGAAAATGTCAGTAGGTGCAGTTTTTATAACATTAGAGTTCAAATTATTGTTTAAATAAAAAACAAAAAAAAAAAGATAGCTGATATAAAGAATAAATAAAATAACTTTATTTGTTCCTTTAGCTTCACTTTATGCTGCTATAGCTAACCGGGCGATGCTACAGTCTGCGGTCAGAACAGTTGTTTTTGTTTTTGTTTGTTCTACAACAACAACTACAACTGTATGTTGAACGTCTTGGTAGTGGGGTGCTGTCTCAGGTTTGGAGCCTGTTTGGGCTGTTGATTGTGGAATGTAGTGCACCTTCTTCGAAATGTGATTTATATAACTTTTTTTTTTTTGTGGTTTGATATTGCCTGATTAAGCGAAACGTCGACCGGTAAGTGTGTGTTTTATTGGAGAATTTTGAAACATAAGGCTTTGCATTGGGGTTTTTCCAATTGCACTATATTTTAATCAACTATTATTAATATGGATTTTAAGCTGATTCAACACTGTCCAATTACTCTCGGGCGAGGTTCGTATAATTGGTCATTATACGAATATAAATACTTTTATATAAACATATGCCCCTTTTATATAAACATATCCAATTAAGTTAAATTCATCAGTTGCAGGCGAACAAGATACCTTTGGAAGCAATGGGAGCGGTGTGGCCCAGTGGTAGAGCACTGAGATCCAATCTCGCTGCTGGCAAGACTAATATTTAATCTGTTACCGACCGGAGATGGACCCCATAGAATATAGAACCTTCCTGGGGCTCACCTAGTCTCTTTACATTGGGCACCTACAGTAAGGGTGGGGAGAATCTGGCGGTTGAGTGTGATTTATGACAAATCACCTTCCTGCACAACCGTTGTCCAAGAAACAGACAGAAACAGTCTGTACCATGTGTTAAACCCCAGACCCTTCACGTTTTGTTGTGGTGCAGTTTTTTTGGAAGCAATACGTAAAATTATTGAAAATTTAAGAGAAAATGGCCATGACCATCATACAGCATGAAGGTGATTTGAAAAAAACAGCAGAGAAGATGCTTCTTAGTCACGTAGGGTATGTGGACACCGATGAGATTCCTAGAAGTTCAGGAAAACATTCTTGAACCCTGAACTTTATTGAGAATAATCAGACAAAATGCCTATGAAATTTACCTAGCTTAAGGCCTGTTACAACAGAACAATAAGCGGCCTGACACTTCTACACAAACATTCGGCCATGCTTATTATTATTATTATCAGCCAAGTTTATTATTATTCTAAAGAAAATAAAATAATAATTACTCGAATGAATCATGAAAATTCAATGTACTCAGCATCAAGACATAAATCATATTTAGAGGTGCCAGGGTAAGAAAATTTAAAAACAAAAATAGCAAAAGAGTAAAACACCCTGAACGACAAAAATGTTTGTCATAATATTTTATTAGAATTAGTTGACATGAATCAACAGCCCATTTGAAAATTCCTCTCACGATAACTAGGACTCATTAATAAGACATGCATGTGATCGAGAGGAAATCCATTCTTCATTCTGATGGGTTTGTGACGGTTATGGATGGAAGGAATTAATCATTCAGGGGCTCAAAGCAACAAATGGATACTCTAATAGAAACCAAAGAGGATGAACGACTTGCTGTAAGTAGGAGGAAACTAAATGACTTCGTTAACTAGAAGATTTCGGGTAATGTACGAACAATATTGAAACTTCGCCCGATTAGCCATACCAGCAAAAAGTGACGTTAAATGAACAAACCAACAAACAAACAATATTGAAACTAGCCCATAAATTAGATTGCTCCAAAATATGACAATTTTTAATCATTATAATTCAATTTAACTTCAGTTTCAGGTATGGATAGCCAATTACCCAAATCAAGTACATAATAGTAAGAAAAAATACTACGATCAAGACAAATTTTGAATCAGAATTTACAAAGTAAATAAATGGTCTTTGAATATATGAACACACAAAACAAAAAAACCGAAAAATTGCATAACAGTAAAATTACGTATTTAAAATAAAACGTAATATCAAAATTTTCGCTTTAATCTATTCAACTGCAACTATGTATTATCGATTTTAAAATTGTTTTTTAATTTATTATAAACCCATAAAACAACAGTAATCAAACTGATACCTAGTTTAAACTTACAATTAAATGGGCATTAACATCAGCAAGGTCTCATCTTCATGAAAGCAGTTTCAAAGGTCTTTAATGCGGAATTTTAAAAAGGCTATCCATAGATTAGGTTTTAATTTTAATATTAAATTAAACCTTCGTTCATTGGCGTTAGTAATTGGTAAATATACACTATGAACGAATTGAAGTTAGGTTGATTATTTATGGACACTTAAGGTCTAAGGTCTTCAGTGTCCTATTCTATAATTTTTGGTCTATTAGATTTTACATCCTATTTGAGTGGTTCAAAGATATTAATAATGCCAAGCCGTCAACGAATAAAAAGGTTTTGGTCTTATTGGTTTTGGAATTAGATATGTTACCTTGTTAATAGCTATGGCAAAGAAGATGCAGCTCAAAACGCTTCCCTGGGGAATTACTTTGGTCATTTCCATAGCTGATGATACGTAGTTTCCTATTCTGACTTGGAAGGTTCGGCTTCTCAGGAAATTTGTTATAAATACGAGAAGGCGTCCTCAGATTCTCCATTCTCGTAACTGTAAGAGGATGATTGATGAATTTATGTTGTCATAGGCTTTTTCTATATCGAAGTATATGCCTACACATTCTTTCTTTTCAGAAAAACTAGTTTATATTTCATATTCCATCGTTACTAAATGATCTATGGTAGAGCGTCCTGTTCTAAATCCACTATGCACGTTCAATAATAACTTGTTTTTCTCTAATATCCAGGTAAGCCTCTTAAACACCATCTTTTCCATCAGCTTACATGGACAACTCGTGAGCGAGATGGGCCGGCAGCTTGATGCATCCAACTTATTTTTGCCGGGTTTCAGTATCGGTATTACAATGGACCTCCTCCAGATTTCAGGAAAGTCTCCGGTGGTCCGAATATAATTGTAAAGGCGAAGAAGTGCGCCTATAGCCGATTTCGATAGATTTTTGAGCATGTCGTTATGAATCTCAACGATCCCTGGCGATGACGATTTCAGCTCCTTTATATTGGCCATTAGTTCCAATGCGGTGAATGGAATATTATATATGTTTTCAATTTGGGCAGCCTTTTCATCTATTTCCAAATCTTGTGGTATGGAATGTGTTTGAGGTATGTAGATATTGAAATAAAATTGTGCAAAGTGTTCAGCCAAATCATTAGGATTTTGTTCTATTTTCCCATTAATTAGAAGCGTAGGCTGATATTCTATGTACTTTCCTGAAATGCTCTAAATCTTTTTTCAGAATAGCTTGGGTGAGGTACTGCTTGAGATAATGTTCAGACAATTTTTTCAAAATTCTCTCTTTTTATTTTTAATAATCCTGCGGGATAATGAGCGATTTATCTTGTATTCTATGAAGTTGCTTAGAGTGGGTTCCTTTTGAAATAGTTTCGGAATTGTGAGTTGGGCTGGTGTTAATATTGATTCTGTGATTTGATCATTTATTTGATTACTAGTGTTAGCATGTTTCAGGTCAGATTCGGTTATTGTAATACTATTTTGGAATGTTGTAGAGTCGGATTTTTCTATGATCAACCTATGGTGTCTTGTGGCTCGGGTGTTGTTATGGATAAAACTAATAATTAACGGAAAATGGTCACTTGAAACTGATCTTTGGAAACCTTCCAGCTTAAGTGGGAGAAGATACTTGGGGAGCACCAAGAAAAATCTATGCTTGTGAAGGTATTGTAGGCTGGGCTTAAACAGGTAGATTGTCCAATATTTAAAATAATTCAATCAGTTTTATCTATAATTCTCTTGACATTATTACCGCGAGTTGAACAATGTGAAGAGCCACAAGAGGTGTGGTGGCCGTTAACGTCACTCATAACAATGTAGGGAGATGGGAGCCTATTCAAAAGATAAAGCAATTCTTTTTCATCTAGATTATCGGGAGGAAGATAAATATCACATAGAAATACAGAGAAATGGAGGAATACTGTTACATCTATAGCCTGTAGAGAAGTGTTTATCGGTACGAACTCAGATGCAACCTTTTATGCACGAATTGATATTTAATAAAAGAAAAAATTATGTGATGATAATTTTCCATCATGATTATTTACTTCTTATTTTCATTTCTTTTGAAAATATTTAAACATGTTTTCAAGGTTAAAAAACAATAATTAAAACGCACGGTTCTTGGCTAATTACTTGCTTCAGTTAGATAATGAGACCTTTTATCAAGATTCTTTTGTTTTTATGACCAACAATAACATTTTCTGAGAACGATCCAGGAGTTAAACAACAATTCTACAAAGCATTATATGACCATTGGTATGAAAGAAAATATAAATAAATACACACATAAATAATAATAATAACAAACGTTATGAATAACAATAATCATAATCAATGAATGAATGAAGTAATCACAAGTCATCCCTTCACATTTACTGAAATTTGATATGATTTTACGACATCTGATGATAAATAAAAGTAACTACTTTTTGGAAAATTGTGTAGATATATCCACGTTAAATCAACTGACGAAAATCTTTTGACAAAACGTCGCAAATATTCCTGGTGAATAAGCAGTTATGTCGAATTTTCTGCAGAGAGATTTAATTGAGGGAACCGGAATCGAGTTAATAATTAAGTTATTGTATATATGACAAATATAAACACTTATTGGAGTCATATATACAATAACTCCATTTGAATCATAACCACCTATAAACATAACCTCCATCCTAACATAACCACGAGAATGACACAATTTTGCTTCTTTGAATACAAGAAATTTTGGATAAAATTCGAATTAACCAGTAATTCACCTAGGCTGAATATATAAGACACTAGTCGGATGAGTAAAGTACAGTTGTTTGAATAATGTTTCCTAATTTTAATTGATTATATCATGTTTGTGATACAGCGATCATTCCTTTAAAGCCAGCTTATTCTAAATAGTCTTAAGAATGTTAATAAGAACAAGCACGTCATACAATCAATTTAATCTGCTGTTTTACAAACTATTCTATATACTAAAGTTTCATCATTAACAAGGATTTTGGTTGTTTGTGGCAGAGCAGTAATATTGGAATTCAGCTGAGAGAGCTCTCGTAATAAGGAAGAAGCAGTAATCAAAGAGAGATCCGATCAAGAAGGTCCTCGGGATTACCAAACCATCCCCTCCATCGGATGACCGAAATAGGCAGATTATACTTGTAGCTCTTCATCATTAGATCTAAGCGGATCGGGCTACGATTCTTTATGGTCTTGTATTGAAACCGTTGTGGAATCCTATGACCTATGTTAAGGTTAATATAACCGAGGAATATCTGATATTAGTTATTAACCAAGTTAGAAAGAGCATATTTCATCTTCTCAAAAGAGATAAATAGTTTACTCTTTTTTTTAACGATTAATTAATATAAGAAATACAAATTGGAGATTAAAATTAATCCTATACGGTTTTGATCAGATTAGATGTTGTGAGAACACTTCAAAGCAAAAATAGACCAGTTGAAAATGAAAAATTCAGACTTAATTTTAGTTATTCTTCTCTCTTGCCGATACTTCTTTACCTTAAATTGAAAACTTATAATCTGAATTGTGATGGTAAATCTATATGTTTTGTTTTCAATATCATACTTACTTTTTTTTCATATGCCCATACAATTTATTGTACAATGGAGGGTAATAAAAAAATTTTTTTAATAGGGGGGCATGGAAGGTTTTTAATTGAACAAAGGGTTCGCGATACAAAAAAGTTTGGGGACCACAGCTTTATAGAAATGATCGGAGCATTACAAAATTGAGATGATCAATTAAAAACAGGAAATAACGTTCAAATAACTGTACATAACTTCTCCGACTTCACTAAGTGTTTCAGTCAAATAATCTCCAAACTTTCCTGTTTTTCGGGAAGCGAAATCGTGTTTACTTGTACTAGTTACTGCCAATATTACAACTCCATTTCAAGTCAAAACCTATGATTCCGATTCCGATTCCTTTCGACATAACCACTTACTCACCGGGGCTGTTAATATTTGCTAGGACGTTTTATCAACAGACATTCGTTTATTTAAGCAACTTAATAAGAATACATTATGGTTAACTTGAGCAATGCTAAAATATAGACAATTCTTAAAGTTATCTGTATGAATTCCAGAAGTTGATAGAGCCAAACTGATTAGAATAGAAAAAACAATCTCCTACCTGGACTGATCTTGAAATGCCAAGATAAGGAATGAATAACGATGAGAAATTTTTTACCCGGCTAGCGATTCCGAGAGCACGCTTTCGATTTGCAATGGCTACACGAGCAAGGCATTGACATACTTGGACAAGTGCACCTCTTCGTTAATAATGAATACTAATCAAATAATCGGTAAACTGTAAGTTGACCTTTTATGAATTATACCTACACAACATTCAGAATTACTAAGTATATATCAAATGCTCTTCAAACTAATATTGTGTTGTCAATGGTCTACTTTAGTAAATATTGATCAACAGTTGATAGGTAGTCATAAACCTATCTTATGAATTAAGGATAAACAGAGATTATTTCCTTGTTAATCACAACTGATTCATACAGGTAATCTTCCATGGATTTCGACCGTAGCAGAGTTGAACATCTTTCTTAAAACTGCATCACCACCATATAATTTTATAAGTAAATATACATGCAGAATTATACTCACAGAATTGCATTTCTGTTGGTAGATTAATTACTACATTTTTTGGCTAGTTCGTTTCATTTAATTTCTAAATCTTTTATTTTTAAATGTTCTGATAAATTTCAAATATTTGAACTTGCGAATTCAGTGTCTTCCTATGGATCCTGTTGTATGGAATATTTATTTTGCTATGGAAACGTGATATGAAATATACTACAAACTAATATGAACTTTACTGATTACATGTAAGAAATATAATTCGCCAAGGAGTAAAGCGAGGATATATAATTGTGGTTTATTTTAAAAGAAAACTAAAACATAATGGTAATTTGCGAATTTAAAAATTAGGACCTAGTCGTAAGTAAATATATCTACAGCCCCGGTGAATAAATGGTTCAGTCGAATTTTGTCCAGAGAAAATTAAATGTATTGCGGTAAACGGAATAGTGCCATTCTCGTAGTTTTCGGCCTGACATAGAGTTGTAATGTAAGTAATAACTCTTTTTCAAGTCACTGCCTCGCTTATCAACTTATTCACTACGAAATGAATGACATGAGTCCGCCCAAATAACAAGAAACTCATTTTGGAGAAAAGTCAACTACATATTCACCGAGGCTGTTAATATATTATCTTGCCCCATGGATTGGCGAAATCAAAAAAGATCTGAAACTACACCGGGGGATATCTAAAACCAAATAATCTACATATTCAAAATTTATAAGTGACAAGTTAACCACATGGAAAAAGTAAAGAAAACAGGAACAAGACGGTCTCCAGATAGAAAGGAAGTCCAAAACACTAACGCTTCTTAGTACTTTGCGTTATCATTATCCTCATTCGCAAGTAATAATGAATAATCCATTCATCAGGTGTTCCTTCTGGTTTTGATCGTGTAGCCAAATTCATTGCCGAAGTTTCGGAGGCCATTCTGCAAGCTTCCTCAGCGCTTAATCTGAGACTGTTTTTCTCAGATTAAGCCGTCAGGAAGCTTGCTGCATGGCTAGCAAAAAATCGGCAAATAATTTCACTGGACGATCGGAACAAGAAAAGACACGTGAGGCATGGATTAAAGATATTGGCCGTGGCAATTTAATAGAGTATTTAATGATGAATGAATTATCTTGCTCCATTACTAAAACCTAGACCAGAAGTGTATTCAGATGTCTTAGTTACCATTTACCCAGATTACGAAAATACAGTAGCACGATTAAAAATCAATGATGTCATGTATTTTTTATTTAATCAGTCCAGCCATTAACAAAAACGATTTAAACGTTTGTCAAAGGCTTAACAGTTACCAGAATAATATAAATTTTTGGGTTTATCCAGGTATGCTATATTATATGCCGTTAAGAGGGCCCTAAGTATAGGTATTTTTAGAACTAAATGGGTGGAGGCACATTCCTACCTCCCCCTGTGTTTCAGAAAAAAAAGGACTTGCGGCCCCAACACTTCGACTCCTAAAAAAATGGCAGAGGCTGAGGTTGAAAAAGAATAAAAGAGGAGAAAAATGTACTTTAAATCCAGGGATCCAGGAAGCACATTCAGGTAGAAGAATACAATAGCCCTCCCAGGGACAACCTTGCAGGATTTCATCTTTTCAACGGTCTGGAAACTGCACCAACACGAGCAAGTATATATATTTAATATCTGAATTACAGAATTATTACAAAAATTAAAGTGCATATTTATTTATTTAGTCTTCTCCCCTTCCACCACCAAAGGTGTGAGGATAAAGGGCATATTTATAAAGCCTAATTACTCTCATGAATAATACTTAACCACATTAGTCTAGAGAATGCAGATACTAAAGTTTGTCCAAGTGAACTGAATAAAGAGAACTATTACGGCTAATTTATTTCATAATAAAATAAATCTACAAATTAATAAATATGCTTATCAATACATTTCATTATAGAAATAGATCTACTTATCAGTAGACTCGTTATAAAGATAAATAAATCATTGCCTTATTACTAGGATTATAAAATATTGCTCGTTATAATTATCAATTAGATATTCCAATATTTATTACTTTGTAATATTTTAGCATCATTAAACAAGTTTTTAAAAACCCTTCCATCCGCACACACGTTTCAGTACACTCAGGAAGTAGGCCATAGCCCTTTTTATACTAGGCCGTTCTTCGGAGTTGCTGGACGAAGGACGGCAAGAAAAAGCACACTGATGAACAACTTAAAGTCTGGTGAAGGTAATAAGTGAACGGGTTTACAAAATAATTTTTCAAATGATTGAAAACTACAGTACCTCACTCGTTATACCGATAGATTTTTTTTTTATAGATATATGTATAAATATGTATATATATGTATATGTATGTATTGGAGATAAGAGTGCCATAACAGTTCTTTAGCATTGCAATAGAACAGACATTTTTCTCCGAATCAAAGTGTTCTATTAACAGCATAGAACTCCCTTCACATTCAATATTGTGTTTAGTTATCTACATTTATGTTACACGCCAGTTTAGAACAATATTTTTCTTCGAACAAATGTTTACGTCGGGTTCATATAAACAGCACTGAGTTGCCATGCCGGAAATCCTGATTCAAATACCGCTGCAGGCAAGACTTTTATTTAGTCGGTTTGCAGCCGAATCATGGATCATAAAGGATCTAGGACCCTACTGTGGCTCACCCAGCCTCTATAAAAAATATAAAATAGGGTGCTCAAATTATGAGGGAAAAATCTGGCGGTTGAACGTGATCTAGGACAAATCACCTCCCTGCAGAACCGTTTTCCATCAAACACTACAGTCTCTACCATGTACGGAACCCGAGATGAAGTGGTACAGGGTTTTTTTTTTTAATAGATTAAAGCCTCTAGTATTCTTTTACAGGAAGTGTAGGACTTATTAGGACATATTTATTAAGGGTTGATCGAAAATATGTCCGAATGTTCGATAAAGCTAAATTGGAAAAAAATATGACGTGTAGTAATTAATATAACGGAAATTACGATCTGATGCCTTTGTTGTCGATATCAAAAAATAAGCCACACTAAATCTACAATGGAAAATATTTAGACGGAAATTAAAAAGTATTACATTTAATGCTGGCAAACCGTCAATGAAATTATACGATTACCTGCTACGATACGGCCACTGCTGATGATAGGATAATGAAATGAACAAGAAACTTATGGCTTTATAATGGAGAGGTGTTAAAGATGCGCTATCCGTTTTGTTCGCTCGACACATTAGTTGCAGATTGTGATCTCTACTCGCTATCCCAACCGAGTAATTGTGGTAGTGATTGGCGACCCGACATAAAGGTCTAATTCAGGAAATCGATATTGGCGGGAATAAAGAAGTGGTATCAAGTAACGGGGGCGTATCGAGGCTCTTCGGCAAATGCCACCGCGCGGCCTGGCATGCGTCAGTGCTCCAGTGATAATCTCAGGGAAACAGGATTGGAACTATCAAAAATAATAATAATAATAATGAATAAAATTTATTCTGTTCCAGACATTGTGTGGAATATTCGAATGTGTGATCGATTTAGCATGTAACGGGGCCTTACAATTCTTAGTTCAGTTTCAATAAATGGATATGAAAAAAATTATAAATATTAAGTCAATGTGACATTTTTAAAACAAGAAAAAATAGCTAATAGCACAAAAATTAGCTGCTATGCAAGTTTTATGTTATTATGTAAAATCAAGTAGTATCTCGGAACATAGCTGAAAACTTATAATAAAACCTAAAGCTTTTTTTTTTTATAATTTTTATTTTTGATTAATTGTTATTATTTTTATCTTCTTAAAAGTAATAACAATTTATTGGAAAACGATAAAAAATAAACATTCGTCTTACCTGATTTGTGCTCAATTTTGAGCAGCTTTTTAACTTCTCAATCGTTAATATTGTAATTAACCAATTACAAAATTAAGTTAGCTTGATTCTTTATTCAATCGGTTAGTGATTTCTCTCATAAATTGATGCAACTAATGTCAGATTATTATTGTTTTAATACTAATCTCACTAAAATACTTATTTTAGGTTTGTATAAGGCCAAATTAGGGGACAGGTCCCTTAATGTATGAAGAATTTATTTAAAGATTAAATAGATACATGTTGTGTAAAAGAGTTGTTATTTCCCTAAATTTTGATAATTAGTATTAATGATTTATTTTAATTTTATTTCTCCCTTCAGTCTGGTCAGGAAATATGCCTTAATCCTTCAAAACAATACCTTTCAATTTTCAAACACATTTACTTTTTTTGAAGCAAACAACTTCTTTCGCCGCGTTTAGAGACTTTATGTTTGGGGAAAAATCAATTGGGTTCCGTCAGTACCATGAGCGGTCTATGTAAGAGTTATTCGATTTGTTTTGATCAACTTTAGTTCATTGGTAAGAATTCCCTTGATTTGAAGAATATTTAACTAAAAGACCGTTAAATAGTTGTACTGTTCATGCTAATAATAACATAAATTTCAATAGCTATTAATAATAACTTGTTCGTTTAAAAAAATGTTTTTGTCATAATTCAATATCTTGTTTTATGAAGTGACTGAAAGTGATCTAAGTATTGTTGAACTTAATAATAATGCTGAAAATGAAAAGAAAGTTCATTTACGTCTGTATTTGTATGTAAATACAAATACAAGGTATAAATAATATAACCATTTCAATTAAGTTATTGATATTTTCTATTGATCTTGAGCAGCCTGTCATGTGATTTGATTAGTAAATAAAATGCTAATAAATGTATATAATGATTGTTCGGAGAGTCGGTATATGTAAAAACTAGCATAATGTTAAAATATTTATAAACAAATTTGAAATTTAAGTAATTCAGACTGCAATTAATTAGGAAATTTAAATAAAAACACAGTAACTACAAAGTTTTGAGTTTTCACTTCTGTGGCAATCCTATTATTTTTTTAAATTTTATATAATTAATAATCACGAAGTACATTCTATATTCTGTTTTCGACAAGCAGCTTATAGTTCGATGTTACTATGAACTTTTGTAGCTAATTAGTGAACTGTCAAAAATCAATTAAAATGTCTGCCTCTTTTGGGACAGTGTGATAATATTGCGTGTGCCTAGATAATGCTACTTGCGTGGGCAGACACCGCAACGAACCCATTTCATTACCAGGCCATATCGATGACATGTCTTCATCGGATGACTAGCTTCTGATACTCTTTTTTACCTTATTATTTTTAAATGTTATCGGAAGATTGATTATCGATTCCACTGCCCTTAACAGAATGTTGTAGATAAGACTTGACATTAATAGTGTTTTTATCAGTGCAATTCGTTTGAGAATAAGTAATTTTTAATGTAATTACATACTATATTTCATGCTGCTTTCATCACATGTAATACTGTGTACGACATTACGCAGTGACTTTTTTTGGAGCATTTACATTGTGTGTTATTCATCCAATAGCGCACATCCTGAAGTTACATTACAGCCTACATGGCATTATGGTGACGCGACAATTCTGGTGCATTAACTCAGTTGCATAAGATTCACTAACCCCAACATCACGAGGCTTTCACAAACAGTTGCGTTACCCATCGATCGGGTTTTAAAGTTCAAGATTCAACCTAAAATGCGTCTTCCATAAAGGCTTGTCACCGTAGTATATGGGTCGTTTTTCGCAATATATCTGACCCAGATGTGTCTTACAACTATCAATGGTATCGAGCTATTTAGAAAAATAAATAAATTCGATTAACTACTCTAAGGACTCGTTAAGCCTTAATATAGACACGTATGTAAAACTAAAGTTTTACGAATCGCAAGTTTAGCTGTAATCCTTATGATGCATACTAAACTTTACACGATCTTGCATAACTAGCAACTCAATCATATACAGTCTGAGGGAACTAATCGTTACACAACTGATGTGCAGTTTGCGCAATTCGGATCATTTGTTCCGACCTACGCAGTTAAAATAGTTTATAACCGTAATAACTCTTTTGTACTAAAGTAAACGGTACATGATTCGAAATAAGGCCACAAAGTTTTACTAATCTTGCGTCACTTGAACGGTGGTTGAATGAATAAAACACTATGGACTTGCTAATAACATTTAAGAGCTCTCAAGTATTTAAATTCAATTTGTTATTTACTTGATAGAGTAAATCAAATGCTCTTCAAAGCATTTAGATGTAACGGTGGGTTTACTACTTGCCATGTAGTATGTTCTATAGAAATGGGGAGCGAAGCAGACTTATTTATCTGTTAGCAGCCGGAATGGATCCTAAGGGATCTAGGATCCTCCTAGAGCACACCCAGCCTCTTTAAAGTGGGTACCAAAAAAGAGAAGTGATTATCTGGTGTTTGAACGTGATCAAATGATCTCCTTGAACAACCATTGTCCATGAAACAGTAAAGTCTTTACCACGTATTGGGTACCCCCTTCAGGGGATGTATTGGTACAGTTTTTAGGTACATATTAAGGCAAAATGCACAAATTTAACAATTATAATAATAAGGGAGGAAATGGTCCGGGTGGATGTCAGAAAAAATTGTTTATTTTTAAAGGCAACGATTCGACCCACATTACAGGTCTTCTTCAGGGCTATTATTCATGTCATTATTACAGCTGGCATACAATAAAGAATGAATATTATGAAATCTGGTTATGCTTCTTCCGGATATAGACAGCATAAGGTCACAAGCGCTCTGAAGAGGTGCAGTAAAAAAGTGAAGATGCAAGCGCCGTTGAGCTAAGCCACCTTATCGGACACAATGGGTAGAGGCTATTGCTCCTAGCCTTTGTGTATTTCCATTGAAACAGTCTTCATACATTACACGCCCTGGATGTGTGTTAGTTAATGCCAAGGATCGGCCGTGGTATAGCGCTATTGTCAACCCTTAGAGAACGGAGCATCCGATTTTACGCCGGTTGATGCAATAGGTTTCGATAATGAAGGTGTAACACTCCAGAAGCATGAGGTTGGCGGGGAAAGCCCCCTTGGTATCGGCCTGGTAGCAGCTGGTCGGGGGTGAGTCACTACCAACAGCTGACATCGGGAATCCCCCACTCTCCCCATCATATAGCTATAAATTAAACTTGACCAGCTAGTTTTGCCATTCACAGAAGTGTATGTACATACAATACTATGAGATCGCTGGTGATGTATATGGTTTCAGGAACAAATCACAATCCTAAGAATAATAACAAATTTCTAAAGTAGAACTGGTATAGGAGTTCTACATACTATGACAACTTAAATATGTAATTTTCATAATGGAGCAAATAATTTAAATGATAAAAATAAGGCTGTTTGTTTATGACTATTCGGAAGTTACTACAGTAGGAGTCCTAAATTTTGCCTATCCAGATATTACTAGAATGATGCTCATTAACGAGTACATGGCATGGCACAGACTGGAGTCCCTATTTTACACCCCGTCCAAAGAATGGTACAAACAAGGATTTTTACTCTGTTTTAAAAAATCTTAAAGCCTCTTGCCAGACTGCGAACCCGTAATCTTGGGCTTAGTAGCTAATTAGGCCAACCTCTGCTTTTTTCACTCACTATTTTCATAATTAGTTGCTTAATAATTTTTCGTTTTTGTTTTTCTAATGATTTAACCATAGGTCATCTGAGGGCCATTCTTTTTAAGATTAAGTACAATAAGGTTTTATTTATTTGTGCATATGCAATGTTTTTTTTTTTAAATTTAAAAATAAGCTTCGGTTCATCCTTAGCAACTTAAAATAATAGTTATTCCCCTTGTTTCGTGTTATAAATCTCGTCAGCCTGCCGTTTTGTTATATTATAATTATTTCGTTTGTAATTCATTAGATTTAACTGCTGTGAAGGGGCCACTCGATGCGGGAAAATGAATTTAGAAAGCAGGAAATCAGGAAAGACATTTTTTATGTCTAACACTAGGTGTGTTAACCTTTGATTAATTTGATTGAAATATATATATTTCTATAAAAGCAAAAATTATAATAACCTACTTAAAATTTAGGTATAGATAATTAGCCTGAGATATTCATCACACGTCGAATTACTCCAGATTTGAGGCCTTGTCGAGATTTAGAAATTAAAGAGAAACAAATGTAAATAGGTGTTCAGAATTCCTAGACATTACTAAGATTTGTTCTTATCAATTCCTAGACATGATTAGTTAAGATTTATTTTTTTAGCTATCATATGGATTTAATATTATTTATTATTCATCACCAACCTACTCGATGTATATTACCAACTAATATTTCTCTAATATTTAATTTAATACCTTAAATTCGGAAATTAAGAAAAATAATATAAATTAACAATTTTAAAGCAGAACAAATGTCTTTTTTACATAAACAAATAAGTTTATTTTTGTAATTTGAATAGACTTTTGGATTAAAAACTATGAAAGTAAAACATAGAGGTGGTAGTTGCTGAAACGTGTCGTTGAAAAAATGACGCTGTTTCAAAACCGAACTCATCAAGGTGGGATTTTATTTCGTTCTTGAAAGTACCTGTTTCATGCCTAACAAAAATGGTATCCAAGATAAATCTACATCCCTTCCTAATTCGTAGTGAATAATGGAATCGATCTCAATAAACAAGAAATAATTTCGGTATTAGTTTATTGGTAAACTGGATTTTGTATTCGAAACATTTTAGAGACAAAAATATTTCCGATCGAATGAAATAAATTTTAAAATAATTATTAATTTAGTTAATAAATTTTGTTGAAAAATTTCAATAATACTCTCTTTTTTACTTAAAACCTTTAGATAATTATGGAATAAATTAATACTTTTAGTTTCTAATGCATTATTTACCAATATTTTCTCTAATGATTTGATCTAAAATTTTTTAGTTGCATTAGACCATATTAATAATTACTAATAGCTCAGGTAAGAATCGATACCGTTAAATATCAATGAGGTAAAATCCGTATATTACTGAATATATAGCAAATACATTCGCTATCAATACTATTGAATTGATAGCGAAACATTGGATGTTGGATGAATACTTGTTTGCGCACACAATTACAGGAGGAGGACTCGGTAGCCTCAAAACCTACCCCTTGTTAGTCCTTAGTAACATCGTGAGGTCCTCTAGAAGTACATATATTTTTTTGCAACCCAATGCTTTCCAAAGACCGTAATTTATGATATCAATGATGCAACCTTAGCTATTATCCAAATAATATATAAGCACATAATACAATCAATTCTATTTAACATGGAAATATTTTCCTAGATCGTAGTACGTGAACTCGTATGTATAGCCAAAGAACGGATTTGGCCGTGCAAATGCTTTATATGGAATAAATGATTTTTATAAATTTTTATTCATCATTATCTCCTCATTTAATTTTGTTTCTTAATTTAGTTTAAACAAATGATACTAAACATATCATTATGTGTCACAAAAAAATAAATCAGGATACCGGTCGTAGGTTTAAGTTTTTTTTTTTTTTTTTATATGTGGTTCTTTTGGCAGTAATTTAATTGATGTAATTGTAACTTAATGTAATGTAATTGATAACGTGAAATCGAATTAGACTTCAAGTTTTCTTTAAGAAGTAGTGACGCTCGCATATCTCATTTCGACCAAATTGTTACATTCCAACATATAATCGAATTATGTTTCTGAAGTTCTCATTGAAGTATAAGGAATCATGAATGAAAAAAAAAATGTGGGGCAAATTGCCCATTTTCAGCGCGAAGGCGTGGGCAGCGGGCAACCAGGCGATAACGAACGGAAATTGGAAGGAGGGATACTTCCTCCTTAGGGCACTCGCTTCCCAGCAGTCCGAGGTCCCCCGGGGTGGTGCGCAAGGCAGGTAGTAGGTCATCTGTCCAAGGGTAGGGTATGGAGGTCTTCCGCCGATTAATGATAACGGCGAAGTGAGAGGAAATAGGCTGTTGTTAGTAATTATAAACTAGGTCTTGAAATGATATTTTGTATATTAATATCTTTAAAGGTTTTAAGGACTTGTATGTATAAATATGCGTAGTAGTTTATGCGAATTAGAGAGGGTATAAACGGAATAATTCGGGGTAGCCTGAATTGGTTTTTTAAATCAGGGCATTAGAACCTTTGGACTGCTTCACAGACATCCTATATACAGGCATCGACAGCAATAGGTCCAAGGGGGGTCCTATACAGATATCGACAGCGATAGGTCCTAATGAACACCACCTTCAGGCTGGTGGACCGGCTTGCAGGTACTGAGAGTGTCTCCTCTATCTTCATATAACTACTCTTGTAGGCGTGGGGTATTACTATAATGATGATTACTGTTACCCCTATAATAAATAATGTGAACAAATGCCTGCATAAGCTACAATATTATTTCATGACTTATTATTCTTATACAGTTATAGTACCTAGTAAAGACCGTAATCTTTCAAGGACATCTGTTGTGCAAGGTGATTCACCCGAGATCATGTTCAACCACAATGTTTTTCCACTCAATCAAGGGTACTCACTTTATAGAAGCTAAGTGAGCCTCAGGAGGGTTCTCAACGGTAATAGGGACCAATCAAGACTGATAACAGATTAAATAATTTATTTAATTAGCTGGATATGTATACAGCCGGATCTGGAACATTCAGCATAGCTGCTGAGCACTTTACCCACTCAACTGTTCCGCTCCTTTGCCTGCCATATTAATTACCTCAACCAAAATATCTAGTTTTCTAGCTGTTAATATACCCCTATATTACGTATCTCATTCCCCACGATTTTCATTTCCACTGGCAATTTAATTGCCAAGTACTAATTAGTAATTTATAGAACTATAAATGCTTTGTTATTGTTATATATAACGTTCAATAAACAATATCAGACATCACTATGAATTTATTATTAAATATGTGATAATATATATATCATTTTTAAAAGGAAAACCGAGAATTTAATGAAATAAAAGTCATACCGCATGCGTCGGACTCTAACAGGCATCCGTTTTAGGAGGTAGCGTGTCGGAATGTCGTTTTTTTACTAGGTCATTGTGACCTCGATGAAAACAATCGATCAATATTAATATAAAAAAGAATACTAATTTATAAGGTAGGTTTTCAAACTTAATTTATTATCGATTGTCTGTTTAATCATCACTACTCTTCACTAAAAAGGAAACAGATATTTATCTTCCGTATTCAGAACTGGAGCAATGTAAATTAAAGATATTTTAATTGAAAAGAAAAGATATGACCAGGACCGGGACTTAAACCCGGGTCTCCCACCTATCCGTGGTGGAGCTTTAACCATCTCAGCCATCCTTCGCTTCCTCGCTTTCTCCTTCGCTGTTCGCTTCTCGATCAGTCATTCCCTTCTTTTTCACTGATCCTTTATCTCCGTGTTCTCGCAATTTGCGATGTATACATGGGGAGAATGTTAATTGAACATTATTTTTATTTTTGGATCATGTTGTCTTAAGTCATTAATATTATTACAATTTATGACTGATCGAGAAGCGAACCAGGATATCTGAGATGGTTAAAGCACCACCACGGGCAGGTGGGAGACCCGGGTTCGAGTCCCGTTCCTGGTCATATTTTTTCTTTTCAAATAAAATATTAAAAAAATTATATCATATAACAATAAAATAAATTGTAAATTAAAGATAACTTATTTAAGAAGAAGCATGTGTATTATGGTATGCAAGGACAAAATGAATTGAATAATAAATATATGAATTCAGGTAAATGTTTTAAGCTTAGCCAAAGGGCGCAACAAAGTTAAGTGAATGGAAAATAAGAAAATCTCATACGGTTGCTACAGAACTCCTAGCCAAGGTACTCTTCTGTAATTGATGGGCAAAAAGCTTTTAATGGCAGTTCATCCCAACTGTAGAAAAAGAATCAAATAATAGTAGAGCGAATAAGTTCCTGGACAACAGATGATCTTAATAAGTAAACTATTTATTAAAATACTCAATAAGATACAATATCGGTCTATACCGATACTCTCTTACAGGATGGCAGTGGTAAAGTGCTTAAGAGAAAGTATAATTTCTTTTTTTCCAAGCCAGTTTAATTTTTGAAAAAAATAAAATAAATTAAAAAACTGTACCAAAACAACTCATGAAGAATCTTGGTTCAGTATTTTTAAAATAGAATAATGGTTTTGCAAGAAAGTGATTTGGCCAGGACCAGGCATTCGATTGTTTTCAAAATGTTTGTACTCAAACTCGAAACAAGAAAATACTACTTGTTCCCATAAAATAAAATAAAGGAATTGAACGAAATAGCATTCAAAGTCCAAATATTTATGATCGATGAAGTTGTGTCCATTAAAAAGATAATAAAATAATAATAAATGAAAAATTACTTATAGGCCTTTACTCAAGCGCTATTGAATGAAAACTGGGTTAATAACTAGAAAATCTTCTGCAAACTTGATTGAAAGGTAAAATATGAAAATTGGAGCAATTCTAATGTATTTTGCAGTAATCACACCTAATATATTTTGGCTGAGGTTTTGAATTTTTATGAAATAAACCATACACAAGAACGATGTCCAACTATTTTATCCAAATATTTTAGTATAATAATTTTAAAAATGAAATCTAACATAATTTTTTTTAAATGTCAAAATGAAAAGTATATAGTTATGTTAAAAAATCATCATTTTATCATACCTTGCATGATAGCCAAATTAAATAAATTATTGTAAGCTTATTATAAATACATCTTTGGTTTATATTTCATTAGGCTCATATCACAGCAGAAAATGAATACATTAAGAGTTTTAAGGCAAATATAAAGCATAAGGACCGTTATAAACGACATTTCAGATCCAAGATCTCGTTCTCCTTGGCAGCTTTCGGGCGTGGTCTCTTACTGTACGAATATACATGCGATAGCGCAATGAGCCAAAATTATATTTATCTCTTGCTACCATCATACTTAAGTATTGCGTACTGCATCTAGGTAGAAACATGAAGGAATAAACCAGTACCGAGCAACGTTACTTGTCACATAATTGCAACTGCTAACATTTTTTTAAGATGACAAATAGCTCTTAAGTGAATACAAAATTGGTGCATGTCTGATACTTCCATATTTGACTTCACCGGCTTCCCACATTGTCGCCACAGGAAAGACTAGCCATTCATCCTCTAACCATGGACAATGACTGCCATGAGACAATCGGTAACAAGAAGAAAAAATACATCATTTAACAGCATTTCCATTCAGAGGACATAACCTCAGCTCCATTGTCTGCCAGGAACTCATCATTTATACAAGACAAAAAGACTCTTCATTCCGTATGCAAATATAAGCAACTTGATACGAAACACATTCTTCTGTACCAGAATATTATACCCAGGACGTTATCGCTGGGCTTATTTTATTACATGATTTTATTAGCTTTAATCTGTATTAGGCAGGAAACACATGCTATATTCGCTTATTAATCACACATAAAACGGTAAGGAAACATTGTATAAAAAATGATGTATTGCGTACAGGGAGGGAACAGCTTTCTTTGGTTTCATCCTTCATCATAGCTATAATTCCAATCACTCAATATTTTGTTATTGAACCAAATATACCATAATTGATCAACTAAGTCTATTAAACGATCTACATGCTCTTAAAAAGACTAATAACCCAGAACTTATTTTATGAAAAAAAAAACACAATATCATATTTCATCTGAAATTCATGAATTCTTTACTTCCTCAACAAAACATCATCCAACAGTAGAAACATCATTAAAGGAAGAGATCGTTTACCCAATGCTATTAATGGGATTGGAAAAGATCATAAAGTGGAAACTGTTTAAAAACCCTGAGTAGAGTAATGGATCAGACTGAGCAGATCCTCGTAGTATTTCTCTGGGACTTTACCTGAAATATAAGAAAGGGAAGTACTAAGCACAATACACTACCGTGTTTTCGGATACGAAAAATAGTATATCGTGAAGATCCTGGTCGGGATAATGAGTCGAACTTAATAATTTTTTAATTGTCATCAGTCATTTAGGAGTATGCAAATTTTAAAATTTTCTCAAGATTTTGAAGTGGCGGAAAATCGAGTTCAACTATTCCGTCACATACATATGTACATAAAGTCGAAGCAAATATAAGCGCGTTAAGAACAGTACTTAATTTAATTTATAATAGAGATAGAAAGTCGATTAATTAATAATTAATTAGTAATTAATTTAAAGAAACGATGAAGAAAGATGAGATGGAAACAAGCTGGTCCCATTGATAGCATGATCTTATTTAATGTAGGCAATGCTTTCTAATTAGTACCTCAGACGTCTGAGTTGCGTTTCTTCTGGCTTCAGCTGGTGATGAAGACGAGAAAGTTCAGTGAAAAAGAAAATTCAACAATTGAGGTGAGCTGACGCTCTCAAAAGATAAACTGGAAATAGGAAAGGAGCTACGAAAGAGGAATGAGAAACAAATGGGACATTGCTGAGAAGCCGGACAGGGCTAAAGTCGACCAAGCCTCGCTTTCAATGACGAGAGCCAACAATCAGATAATTGTCGTTAAAAAGTTTCCTTTCCTTAATTCTAAGTTGAGGAGCACCCAGCGTGGCTAACAGCCTTCAATCGCTCTTAATTACGTGACCAATTTCTTAATTACCGCTTTCAAGGCAATGGAAAAAGTCTTGGAAACAGAAAATGGATTCTACTGGAGGCTAATTGCCAATAGAGGTTTAGGTATTACCTAGAAGTATTACATATTAATATGGTGCTATAGAAAACATAAAAAACGTTTCACCAAGTCATCATGGTCCTACACACAAAAAAAAATCACATCAATGTTCCAATTTATAATTTAAGTCTCTTTTTGAGTTTCAGCTAAATGATAATAATACACTAAACTACTGTAAAATCCGGAGTATTTATTATTTTAATTATCACCAAAGAAAAAACTCGACGGCAACTAGAGAGTGTGATAGCTGGAAAAAACATCAGTAAATGCGAAGACATAAATGCAAGAAAAGTTTCTAGGAATGTATCTTTTCTAAGAAATTTTCTTAATCATACCAAACATCAATGAAATATAAATCTCGTTATGATTTCTATTTAAAAAACATTTTAAATAAAAATAATAAGAATAACTCCAAAATCCTAAATAATTTAATAATTACTCTTCTTCGGAAAAAAGTCTTGACTGCTTAATTCAGAATTATCTTCGAATGATACAGTAGCAAATAACAAATAAGTAGTAGTTTATAATATAAATCTCTTGTAAAAACAAACATTGGGGCAGCCGATTGCAGGATGGAAATTTATAAAGTCATATATACTGTACATCAGTAAGATAAGCGAAAAATCAACTATCTGACCAAGCCACATTGATTAGTTACATTAAAGTAAAATTTTGTCCTCAAGTAAACTGTTTATACTTCTGTAACCACTAGCTAATTATAGTGTAATTAATAAACACTTATATAATTTCTTCAGATCGCATTATGAATTTAAATAAGGAATGAAAATTCTAATGTCTTCCATTGATGAACGAATAAATTGGATTGGATTTCTATGTTCTATTTCAACGTAATAAGAGGCAGCTATAAAAAATTGAAACAGTTATAAACTGAAGCGTATTAGAAAGCGTAACCACTTTGAGATTTATTACAGTAATTACCAAATAAAATTGAAGCCTTAATCACCTTATGACTGAAGTATGGTAAAGACATACTCAACTTTAAATTTTCGTGTTTCATGATAAATTCTACTAATATTATAAATGCGAAAGTTTGTATGTTTGTCTCTCTTTCACGCAAAAACTACTGAACGGATTTGGATGAAACAGTAATATAGGTTATACATCAGAATAACACATAGGCTACAGCAAGGCCGATTTAGGGGGGGGGGACGGGGGCACGTCCCCCCAGCTGTTTTTTTGTGTTCTGTGGAGAATCCATTATAGTACATAATTAAAGGTAAATTAGGAACTTAGCATCGTGAAATTTGCAGATAGGTTCATTGTATAATTGAAGAAAGAAATTTGGATAATTCCACCCCCAAGGGTTCCCCCTTAATATAATAGGGATTCAAAGATTGTATGGGATTCAAAGATTGAATCCGTCAGTTTTGAAGTTACCATCTGAAATTTTGGATGTACGGGTAACTTATAGTTAAAAAAAATTAAATTATTTATTTAAAATGATCTGTCACGAAACTTTATATGGCAGACCAAATTCCACGCCAGCGAAGCTGCGGACAAAAGCTAGTTTTTCAATAAATCTATGCCATAGATCTAAACATTTCAAATTTCCCATATTTTGAGTTTGTTACTATATAATCTCAGCAATATTTTTGAAGTTAATATATCAGTTAATATACGTATATAAGTTAATATATACGTAAATAAGCTAAAAGGGAATATCAGAAGCTATTCTTTATAAAATGTACTATACAGTAGCAAATAACAAACATTGGGGCAGCCGATTGCAGGATGGAAATTTAAAAAGTCATATATACTGTACATCAGTAAGATAAGCGAAAAATAGTTCAATTATCTGACCAAGCCACATTGATTAGTTACATTAAAGTAAAATTTTGTCAAGTAAACTGTTTATACTTCTGTAACCAATAGCTGGTTATGGGGTAATTAATAAACACTTATATAATTTCTTCAGATCGCATTATGAATTTAAATAAGGAATGAAAGTATCAGGAATGTATTCAAATTGTTTCCCAACTGTAATATCTGATATAAATTTGGAAATAGTTTAAAAAAATAGTTTGTAGATATATGAAAGTTTTAAATATAAGTGCAAGCTGTGGAGACTAAACACTAAAGCAAACATTTTGACTTCAGAGTTACGAGTGTATTTTGAGTTGGGTTGTTGTTACAGACCGACTAAATTTGTATCCATCAATAAATTATTCCTAAAAGAAAATAGAAACTTTAAAAATGTATTTCCAGTTCTTATTTCATCCTTATTCTAAAGATTTATACTTCATAATTAATTTTAAAGAATTTAAAACGTAAAGGATGTTATAGAAAAAGTAATGAATACACCTTTCAGGTATTAATTAAACACACGGTATGAGATAAATTATAAAAAATGCAATACATTTGACAAAAATAAAGATGAAAAAAATATAAACCTGTGAACTGACATCGACAGGTGGGCGCCGACGTAAAGGATAACCACTAGGTTAAGGATAAGACTGAGTCGGAGGAGCCAGGTACGTCTTTGTAGCATCCTCTTCGTTCCGACAACATAACCTACGGTCAGTGAGATCTGCAACAAAATAAATAAATAATAAATTAATAATTCATTAATATAAAAATCAAAATAGAAGTATTAGCTTAACAGCAATTCGTTATTTCGTTTGGATACAATTGAAAGTTTGAATATAAATTATTTGAATTGAGTGATAATTGTTGACCTTGATAATATATGTGGAAGAAAGTGGTCCGAGTAGAGGTCAAAATGAATTCTCGTAGAATTGGAGAAAAATAAAAATTTTTCAATCAATCAATTCTACGAGAAAATCATTGTGACCTCTACCCTGACCACTTTCTTCCACGAATATAAATTATTGCTTGTAGTAAATATTTGTTTTCAAATGGATTAATACAAAGTTCTTTTTTGATACTTTGAACCATCAAACAAACACCGTGGCACAAAACAAACAAACGTTTCCACAAAACATTACCAACACTTACAAAAGTGTTCCTCAGTTTAGTTCTTCATTTCTTGCTAGTTTCCTCAGTTTGTTGAAGTCATTGTGTTGTTTATTAATCAAATAAGGTAAGATTTTATGTCAATTGTCTTAAATTATGTCAAATTTAATGTTTAATCATAACGAATCGTTGGTCTTAACCTTAAAACTAGTTCGTAAAATGTATCTCGATTAGCGTTATTACGTTGATTCTGTCTAAATTTCGAGATCAGATAGTTGCAAATATTTTTTACTGATTAGGTTTTTATCTCATGAATTGAATAACTATTTACTCCCTTATTAATTTTTTACTATTAATTTCCTTGATTTTTTTTTGACGATTTGACGACTTCATTTGCTAGCTGTAACTAATAAGCAATAATTATTAATTTTTTCTCATACTTGAATATATTCTTTAGACAATTAATGTATCCTTTAATATAAATCGAATCGATTCCCCTGAAACATTATTTGTTTGAAGTTATCTTTTCGAGTTTTTTAAAGTATAAACGATTGTTTTAACAATTTGTATTATTTTTACATATAAAGTAATTTTCTAATTGTTCATGTATATATATACACACACACAAGCTCACATATTAGAGAGCATTGTTATGATTATGCCATGCTTAGATGCTTGATAAACATTTTTATTTTATTGTATCACCAATAACAGATAGTCATAAAGCATGTGCAAAATAACGCCAAAAAGGCAGAAGATTAGGCAATTTAACTAAAATATTATTAGAATATAGAGAGAGGTGCCTTTATGTACCATTCTGCAGTAATGAATTTTATATTGTATTTATAGATATGAATAAGTTTAATATAGGCATTATATGTGTATACTTAGTGTATATGTATAAATTTTAAAGGTCTATAATGATAACTTGAGCATGCAAAGTCTGAATTTTAGCTACCAAAAAACACATTAACAAAATAAAGATCTTCCAAAACAAATGTCTAAGAATCATAAAAAACTATCTAATATATACCCAAATCACCACAATGCACAAAGAACTCCTCACCTCATGCCAACTTTCAGACAACAAACTCATACAAGAAATAGGAAATTATACAAAAACAACAACACCAAAATACAGGCACAAACGAACAAAACACATACTATTATAAATAATATGCATGTTGTATTATGTTATACATAAATTTTGTCTTAAGTAAATCCTATGTACTCTCTTTTCTGTTGGTTTTTTAAAATTTACCAACAACAAAAACATATTAATCAGTAACCGTTGTAATATGAACTCATTTTTATTGTAAGGGATTATCCCACCAATGTTCTAAAATTTGTATATATTTTAAAATAAAATAAAACAAAATATTTTAAAAAAAAGTCTATAGTCCTTGTTTACTTTGCACGGGCAATGATAATTATTAGCCCCTTAAAAAAAACAAACAACAAATTCATTTTAATTTATTCATTAAGGTCAATATATTTAGAGAAGGTGCCCATAACCTTTTTATTATGTTTTTTACAATGTAAAACAAATATATAAATATATAAGTTCGTAGCCCGGCAGGTGGCCCTAGGATTTTTTAAGGGAGTAAAAAATCCTTAGTTACGCCGTCCTTCGGAAGGGACGTTAAACGGGGATCCCGAGCCTGTACGATGTCAGGTACTCGTTAAAAATCCCTATCCTAATTAAACCTGGGTAGGCAAAATGTAGAGCTCCCAATGTATCATTGTCCGATTAGCCATAGCAGCATAAAGTGACGTTAAATGAACAAACAAACAAACAAATATATAAATAAGGATATAAAAAAATATTTAAATCTTTATATTCAGTGAGATTTAAACATACTCAGTAATAACGAATGAAGGTATTTCTGGAAACAGTAAATTTATTTGCTTTAGTTATTTGCGTTAGTTACTTGATAAAAAATAAGAGATAAACAAATAAAATAATGATATAAGATAGAATTAAACACTATTTATAAATGATTTTTTACATCACGCATTAGACAACTAACCACAACGAAATACTATTATGAGATGAATGAGATGAAATACACGAAATACTATTATATTTATAAACGATTGTAAGTTTGGATACTTATTATATGGAATATTAAATTCCGAGACTAAGAGTTGTATCTAAAATTTATTTATTTTGTATTTATAAACATAAACCTACTTTTATGTTCATTCTACATTCATTGAACGCCTAAGTGTCAAAAAGTTCAAACAATTTGTAATCAAATGAAGTAGAATGAGCTGGGCATCCGTCTTGTTGAAAATGATAATCTTCTAAATTCACGTCTTCCATGGAAGGTAAAAAAAAGTTTTCAAGGACATCCAAATAGGAATGTTGGTTTAAATTAGTGTCCAAAAAATGTGGGCCAATAATTTTATCGTACCTTATTGCACACCATACATTTACTTTCTTTTACCATTGACTGTTAGTTACTACACGAAAATTAGGATTCTCATCAGACCAATACCTACAATTTTGGACAGGAGGCCATTAGTTGTAAAAGTTGACTTATCTGTACAAATTATTTTTTTATAAAAATATCTGTCGTTCAAAATCTTTTCTCCAGCCCATCATCAAAACAGCAATCGTCTCCAGTTTCTAATTTATGAATGGACGTGGATTTAAATGGAATAAATTTGTTTTCTTTGAGAATTCTTTGCATGTGCCATTTACTTATTGATAATTCAGTAGACCGTTTTCTCAATGATAAGTGATTATCAGTGTTCATGGATTCCAGTACCAAGAGTGGAGCAGCATCTTCATGATCATGAATTAGTTTTTTTTATTCAAATTTTGGATGTTTCTGTAAACTTTTTCACATGTTTTTTTAATCCATTGACAGAGATTGCGACCGTTGGAAATCGCTCATGAAACTTATTAATAATACAAGCATTAGATGTTTTCCCAAGTCCCGTACCATTATATTTGGTGAATGCGCTGTTCGAGAGTTAACATTTTTAATACAAAACAAGTAAAAATAAATGAACAAGTAATTTGCAACTTACTGAGATAAGTAATCAATTTAGAACAAATACTTCAAATTTTTGATGTGCACCTAAGATAATGGCAGTAAATTGTTTCCTTCACTACGACTCAATTGTTTTTCAAACAAAACAAAACAAAAGCTGATTTTATCAAATTAGGCCGATAATTCTGAAAATTTGCATAACGCCATAACTTTTCATTGTGAACAAATTTTCTTAAAGACACTTTGGCATACTATGATCGGAAAAGCTACTGTACCTGAAACGAAAGTGTTTTTTCTCAACTGTTAAGGCCAACTTGATTTTTAAGAAATCTAAAGTAAACTAAAAATAAGTTTCAGTAGCAGCAGGGCGGAATCCCAAAATATGAAATTCCAATTCAAAAATTGTTGGTCAATCTCACCTATTGTGAACTCAATCCGGAGACACACTGTATAACAGTATATGTAATATATATATACACACACACATATATATATATATATATATATATATATATATATATATATATATATAGATATGTATACTACTGCTCACCATTCATCTATACAATACAACTAATTAAAGTTGTTTCGTGGTAAATAAATACTAAATAAGATATATAATAAATTGGAAGAATTGCTTGCCAAAATCATTTCTATTTTCCTTTTAGAGTCCTCTGTAAGGTTTTCAAAATTAATTTTGGTTGAAAGAAACTCTTAAGAGATAAGAGTTTCTTTCTTCCTTTGGGTGCATCAACCATTCTTCAACAAAATATCTAGTCTAAATAAAGTACTCTAAAAAAAATGTTGTACTGGAGTGTGCAAGCTAAAATGTGTCTTATTACTCGTAGGAAAGGTTTTTCTATTAAATATAGAAAAATTAGTCCGGATACAAATGGGTGCAAATCATTTTCTTCACTTCAAAGTTTCAAAATGAGGTAAATATCTTCGGCCATTAAAAAAAAAATTAATATAGTTCGATTATCAGAAGACTTTTTTATTTCGAAAAAATAGCACATGCCAGTGCAATTAATATCCATATTCAACGATTAGTCCAATAAAAGTAGTTAAACAATAATTTTTTGAGGCTGAAATGTTGCCTTGCTTTGGTGGCAAACTGATGTATTACTTTGGGCCCTAACCCTCAAGGTGTGAATATTCCAATACCACATTTCAGATTTCTAAACTTGACTTTTGTCCTAGCTTGTACTAATCGAAACACTGCGCGCTACTTTGATTTTCCCGCTATTTATCAGAAATTTTGGAGGAATAGTTAGCCAATCTTGTTTTTATTTTCCTTTCAGAGTCCTCTGCAAGGTTTCTAACATTTGATTTGGTCGAAAAGAAATATAAAATAAAAAAATAAGGGTGTTTCTACCATTCTTCAAAAAATAAACCTTTCTCGAAAATAAGTATTCCAAAATTTAAAAAACAATTTCGTATTCGAGTGTGCAGGCTATAATGCAGCTTATGATTAATTGGAGAGATGCAGCTATGAAATAACCCAGATACAAGTCATTGCCATATCTTGAAAGTTTCAAAATGAGGAAAAATCCGTAATGCATTAAAAAAAAAAAAAAATTGATACATTTAGATTATCAGAAGATTTTTTTTAATTGCATAAAATAGCACCCATGAGTACATATATCATCTATCAAGACCGTGGACAAATTCCAACGAAAAGCCCTCAAGTCTCCAAAACTAAAACAGAAATTGAAAATATCTGTCCCTTTCAATATTTTCAATTTCTGTTTTAGTTTTGGAGACTTAGGGGTTTTTCATTGGAATTTATCCACGGTCTTAACATTTATGTAAGGTCTCTTTTTGCCTTTCCCTTTTCATTATACATATATTATCGATATTCAACAATTGATTCATATAAAATTAGTAGCATTATAATTTTGTCTTGTTGAAATGAAGCTTTGAATACGACTGATTTAGTCTATTTCTATGGATTCATGACTTTGAACTCTATTGCTGACGAGATGAAGTATGCCAGGCATAAACAAATATTGGATTTCTATATTTTGAACAATTGTTTACAATATTCTAATACAATTTTTTAGAATTTTGAACATGAAAGTTATCCAGCTAGCTCCTACTAATCGAATTATATATATATTTTTTTTTTTTTTTTTTTTTTTTTTCTGTTGGCTCTACAGACCTTGTAGATCTTTGACCGCCTTTACCAGCCTTCTCCACCTCTGTCTATCCTGGGCCGCTGATTTCCAGTCTGCCACATGTAGCTCCTCAGCATCTTTGTTGACGAATTATATATATATATATATATGAGATGAAAATGGTTGACTGGATGATCTTATGTAAAGGAGATGGTTGGGGGGTGCAGTCAATAAGAACACCGAATAAGTGAAGTACTTATATTATGTGCCGACGTTTCGACCTACAGTGTAGGTCATCTTCAGGGCTAACAGAGAAACAAACAGAACAAAAATGTAAAAACATCAAAGTTGTACAGTAACAATACTAGTGACAAATAATGTAGAAAAATACAAATTGGCAGATATGAAAATAGAAGATAAAGAATATTAAAAAGGAGTCAGATTATAATAAAATAAAGATATAGACAGATTTAAAAATTACTGATAATGAAAAGGCATTAAACTAGTGGTAGATATAATAAAAATCAGATAAAGACAAATATAACAAAATTATTGAAATAGTGACAGATATAATTATAGAAAATGTGATAGAATATAATAAAATTAAGATAAAGACAGATATAACAAAGATATTGATAATGGAAAGAAAATGAAAATAATGGCAGATATAATAAAGTAAGACAGATTTAATAAAATTAAAGAAAATGAGCAGAAATGATAAATAATAAATAACGCATATAAAATAAAAAATAGAAAATAAATGTACAGAATGGATAGTACAGTACAATATAATAATATAAAGTAAAATCAAAAGGAGGAGTTAAACAAAAGAAACAAAAATGAGGATATTTACATATAAAGAAAGGTTGGAATATGAAGAAAACAGAAAAACTAGTAAAATAAAGGTGTAAAATGTATGATAACGGACTTAATGATGTTACCAAATTACAGAAAAGTATGGAACTATATGTACAATAACAAATGTGAATAATAGAAAAACTATTGTACAATAACACCAGTGTACAATGACTGTTTTGAAAATATAGTAGATAGGAATAGAATATGAAAAGTTAAAATAGGTGAAAACGCTAGTACAGTAACAATAGTTTACAATGTATGTATGAAAAAAATTAGATGGGATTAATGAATTAGAAAAATAAAATAGGTGTTTAAAAATATGAACACATGATTACCAACATATGATGGATGCCAAAATGATAAGGGGAAAAATAAGAAAATTAAAATTGGAGAAAGGATAAAGAGAAAAGTTTAAAATAAATAAAATATAAAGAAGAAATGAAGAGGAGACATACCGAATGTTGGGAAGCGTGGCCGTTACAGATCGCGGCTAGAGTGTACTGGGCCACATTTGACCGTTGAGAACGAGGGAAGAGATGGGAGCGGAATCTAGTGGCCGGAAGGTTAACTATAGAAGGTAACTATACTGGTGTATAGGAAAAAAGGATAAAAAAATATAAATAAAATTAAAACAATGAAAGAAATGTCGATAGAGTGATAAAAAAGAAAACATCAAAGTCGGAGCAACGGGAATTTATCGGATTCCAGCAAAAGAACGTTAAGACCGGGGGAAGAGATAGGGGCGAAATCTAGTGGCCAAAAGTTAACTATAGAAGGTAACCATGCTGGAGAATAGGAAAAGATGGGGAAAGGGAGTAGATGGATAATTAATATGAATAAAATAAATAAAAAAATTGAAACAATGAAAGAGATGTAAACCGAGTGATAACAAAAGAAACATAAATGACGAAGAAACGGAATTTAAGGTCTTTTGAGTAAATTAAAAATTTGGGAGTAGGTAGAGGAAAGGTGATGAGAGTCAGACTTAAGATTGATAGAGGAGGAATCTAAATTTATGTGGATAGTTTCAGAGAGGATGCGTTTGTCATGGTTATGCGCTATAGCTAGGATAGACGTATTTTCAAAATCAAAGGTGTGGTTTAAAGAAATGGCATGTTCGGAAAGTTTAGAGGAGGTGAGGTTATGGGAGGAAATGGCATATTTGTGTTGAGAAATACGGTCTTTAAGGAAGTTTTTGGTTTCACCTATATAGTAAGAGTTGCAATTAGTAGAAGAACAAGGTATCCGATAAACGACATGGGAACGAAGCTTGAAGGGAATAGGATCTTTGATACGGGTATAGATATGGGAAAGTTTGTTATGGGATTTGAAGGCAATACGTAAATTGGGGATAACGGAACGTAAGTATTTTTGAATGCTATTAGAGAGGGTGGGTATATATGGCAAGGATCTGTATATAGGGATAGATGGTGGATGTGGTGATCGGGTGAGGGTGGGGGGGGGGTTATAGTAGTCATGGATGAGTTTATTAACAATATAGGTAGGGAAATTGTTTTTAAAAAGGATTTCTTTGATACGGAGGGTGTTGGTTGTATGGAAGCAGGCGTCAGAGAGGGATAGGAGACGGTGAATAATATTTTTAGCGACGTTAATTTTAAGGTGGTGTGGATGTTGGGAGTAATAATTAAGAAGTCGGCCAGAGTAAGTGGGTTTTGTATACCAATCGGTGGATAAGGTGTGGTCAGAATTTTTAATGATAAGGAGGTCAAGGAAAGGTAGTGACTTATTGGATTCGACTTCAACGGTGAAATGGAGGCGGGGATGGTATGAGTTGAAGGAAGATAATAAATCAGTAATGATGTTGGGATTGATGATAAGGAGGAGGTCGTCTACATATTTTTTGATGAAACAAATATCGTCGCGGAACTGTGGAAGAATGGAGTCTAGAAGGTCATTAAGAACAATATTAGAGAGGTCTGGAGCAAGGGGATTTCCCATGGCAAGTCCAGAAATTTGGGAATAGAACTGTCCATGGAAGGTAAGGTAGCCGGATTCACAGCAAAGTTTTAATGATTGAAGGAATGAGGACCGGTTAAGAGATGTACGGGGTTCTATTAGTGGCCAGTGGTTATCTATTATGTCAAGAGCTTTGTCTAAGGGAATGTTGGTGAAAAGACTTTCGACATCGAAGGAAGTGAGGATGTAATGATCAGGGATGGTGAGGGATGTTAAAAGATCACGTAGGTGAAAGGAGTTATGGATATCGTATGGGTTATTACGGCTGAGGACTTGTAAGGATGAAAGTAAGAATTTGCTAAGTTTTGTAGATGGTGAATTGACGTTGGCTGTAATCGGACGGAGGGGGTTGTTGGGTTTGTGGATTTTGGGAAGACCATAAAAACGTGGGGCTAAGGAGTTATAGGAAATGAGGTTTCTGTAAACGGGATAAGTAATTAATTTAGAATTGACAAGGCTTTTTAAGTGGAGGTTGAATTGTTTTTGGAGAGATGTAGTAGGATCACGAGGTATGGGTTTATAGGTGGAAGTATCAGAAAGAAGGGAATTAATTTTGAGGTTATAATCAGAAAGGTCCATAATTACAGTAGAGTTACCTTTGTCAGCTTTGGTTATAATTAAGTCAGCATGAGATTGAAGAAAAGAACGAGTGGAAGCAAGGTCTTTGAAAAATTGCGTTAACGTTCTTTTGCTGGAATCCGATAAATTCCCGTTGCTCCGACTTTGATGTTTTCTTTTTTATCACTCTATCGACATTTCTTTCATTGTTTTAATTTTATTTATATTTTTTTATCCTTTTTTCCTATACTCCAGTATAGTTACCTTCTATAGTTAACCTTCCGGCCACTAGATTCCGCTCCCATCTCTTCCCTCGTTCTCAACGGTCAAATGTGGCCCAGTACACTCTAGCCGCGATCTGTAACGGCCACGCTTCCCAACATTCGGTATGTCTCCTCTTCATTTCTTCTTTATATTTTATTTATTTTAAACTTTTCTCTTTATCCTTTCTCCAATTTTAATTTTCTTATTTTTCCCCTTATCATTTTGGCATCCATCATATGTTGGTAATCATGTGTTCATATTTTTATTTTATTTTTCTTTACACCTATTTTATTTTTCTAATTCATTAATCCCATCTAATTTTTTTCATACATACATTGTAAACTATTGTTACTGTACTAGCGTTTTCACCTATTTTAACTTTTCATATTCTATTCCTATCTACTATATTTTCAAAACAGTCATTGTACACTGGTGTTATTGTACAATAGTTTTTCTATTATTCACATTTGTTATTGTACATATAGTTCCATACTTTTCTGTAATTTGGTAACATCATTAAGTCCGTTATCATACATTTTACACCTTTATTTTACTAGTTTTTCTGTTTTCTTCATATTCCAACCTTTCTTTATATGTAAATATCCTCATTTTTGTTTCTTTTGTTTAACTCCTCCTTTTGATTTTACTTTATATTATTATATTGTACTGTACTATCCATTCTGTACATTTATTTTCTATTTTTTATTTTATATGCGTTATTTATTATTTATCATTTCTGCTCATTTTCTTTAATTTTATTAAATCTGTCTTACTTTATTATATCTGCCATTATTTTCATTTTCTTTCCATTATCAATATCTTTGTTATATCTGTCTTTATCTTAATTTTATTATATTCTATCACATTTTCTATAATTATATCTGTCACTATTTCAATAATTTTGTTATATTTGTCTTTATCTGATTTTTATTATATCTACCACTAGTTTAATGCCTTTTCATTATCAGTAATTTTTAAATCTGTCTATATCTTTATTTTATTATAATCTGACTCCTTTTTAATATTCTTTATCTTCTATTTTCATATCTGCCAATTTGTATTTTTCTACATTATTTGTCACTAGTATTGTTACTGTACAACTTTGATGTTTTTACATTTTTGTTCTGTTTGTTTCTCTGTTAGCCCTGAAGATGACCTACACTGTAGGTCGAAACGTCGGCACATAATATAAGTACTTCACTTATTCGGTGTTCTTATTGACTGCACCCCCCAACCATCTCCTTTACATATATATATATAATTATATATTTGATAATTGTAATTATAAATAACTAGGATCATTAAATTATGTACCCCTCTTTTCTTTTTTTTTTTTTTGTAGTTTTCCAAGGTCTCGCTGGATGACATTTCATTAATTCACTAACTATGTAAACAAGCACATTAACTTCAAACTGCATCATCGCAATTACAGAAAATGCGCACGCCGCGCGTTTTCTTTTATTGGCCTTGTGAAGTAATAGGATGCTCCAATTAGTCGGTTTGAATAAGTAAAACCATTTAGCATAATTGAAATGTATAGTATGAAAGCCTGGTTTAACCTTGTAAAAAGTTATTTGAGGGGTTAAAATGATTTTTTCGAGATGAAAAAACCGCAGTTTCTCTCCTCATATGTGCCACATCTTTCATATCTACTATGCACTAATAAAATTGGACTGTTTTATTTCAGAATTTAAGATAATTCAAATGGGATGAAACTGGTGAATAATTATGATTAAATGTTATTTTTTCGGCATCATAATAATGTGTTTAAAGAGAACAATGATTTTTATCATATCACGAGACTTTTGTTATTTTTAAGGAGTTTTCGATTTTATCTATCAATAAAACATTTTGATGAGATGGTAAAAGTAGGTTTATGTTTTAAGTTATATAAAGGTACTTACCTGAAACAAAAGAGTTTTTGCTCAGTTGAGTTATAACATTATAGTTATAAAGGCCCTACTTTATTTTAAAAAATCTAAAGTAAACTAAAAATAAGTTTCAGACCAAATATATTTTGGTTATATTTTGGGATTCACCCTGATATGAAATTCCAATTCGAAAATGTTTGGTCAATCTCATCTATTGTGAACTCAATCCGGGGACACATTGTATATGTAAGGGAGCATAAACACACACTTTATTTTTAAAACAATTATAGTTTTTGTTTCTTTAATTTCTTAAAATATTTTGGTGTTGTTTTGTTATGTAAATATTGATAGTTTTCTTTCTTTATAATTATTATTAAGCTAATTATATTTTTTCTTTCATTTAATTCGCTATTGCGAGCTAACTCCTAATTTATGTTCATTAATTTTTTACTTTCATTTATTAATTAAATTGTAATTGTATTCTACTCTAAAAAATTATAGTTTATATTTTATTTTTCGCATCGCTATTATAAAGGAACTTGTCCCAGAATATATTATTATATATTGTCTTAATTAATTAAAGACGAATTTTTTAAAATAAAATACTTAATTAGTCGAAAGGAAAGCAAATGCCAACAAAATAATTTTGTCCAGCTAGCTCCTATTAAACGAAATACTGTGCGTCCGTAAGATATACAAATGCCATTAAAAACCGCCTATATGTCATAAGATTAAAGGGTAAAAGATTAAACAGAATTATTGCAGGGTGTTTTTGATAAGGTTTTACGAATTGAAAGAAGGATATTAGGATATCGCCATGACTTGTTTTAACATGAAAGGGTTGTGCTAGGATCAGTATCTGTGTTTTTTTTTGGAGCAGGAAATTATAAGAAAGTGATAACGTATTGTGTTATTGTTGTGAAAAGTCGTTTTAATTTTTAAATATATTTACAAGCAGTATGTAGGTTGATTCAAAAATCAACCTACATACTGCTTGTAAATAAAAACACCAAACCCAAGAAAATAACTTTTAGAACTTTTGTACCTATTTTTCGATACGATATGCTAGTAATCCCATCAAATTTAGCTTTGTATGATGACGCTAGATTACTATTTAATATTAACAATAATATGTTATACAACCAAAGTATCACATGAAACATTAAACTTCATGAAATGATAATATACCTACATAACAGTAAAGAAAACGATTAATTGCTTTATTTTGTACTTGTGAAGCGTTTCAAGAAACAAAACACCTTAAAATTAAGGTATTAAGGTTGAATTACGCAAAAATGGTTCCAAGAAAAAAATAGCTACAATCTAAATATAAAGTCGATTAAGACTAAGAAGAAAGTTGGCAACATAAAACAGAATTAGAAAATTATTCACAATTGGCTAACTAGAGATGAAACGAGGACATTCTATTTGTGCCAACGGTTTGTTCCTCAGCTCGGAGGATTTAACGAAGCATTTTGAATTCTCTCCCTGGCATAAATATAATTGTAATTTATTATAATTTTTATTTAATTCCTTGATTTTATTTTATTCTGCTGTAGTCTCTTATTCTCTTATTATATCGATAAAAAAAAAAAACTGTAGAACATCCCTTGAAGCAAGGACGTGGCCAAGGGGGGTGGGTTAGGGGGTCAAGCCCCCATCCGAAATCCCGAAATTTAGCTAGTATTAAAAATTAATACTACGTTTAAAAAGTGCAAATTAAATTAAAAACAACACACACAACAGAGGATCCAACACATTTTACATCATTGTGCAATGCAACAAGCAAACTTACATTTATATTTGCTTGAAAATGACTTCCAACAACTTTACAATAATTAACAATCGTATCGAAAATCAAGAATTAAAGCATTGTTGTTGTTGCGTATTGTATTTAAATCATTTATCATCCAATAATATTTTGTTTGGGCAAATTTATCCAAATTTTAAAAATTATCATGAATAATGGTATTAAAATCCGCGATCCTGACCTGACCTGACCTCTCCCCCCCGAAAGGTTATCCTGGCTACGGCCTTGCCTTGAAGGGTCTGGGGCTCAATACATGGCAGAGACTGTAATGTTTTGGACAATGGTTGTTCAATGAGGTGATTTCTCCTAGATTACGCTCAACCGTCAGATTTCCCCACTTATTTACTTAGAGGATGGGTGAGAACCAGGACGGTCTAAGGGCTAAGTTCCTATAGGATCCATCTCCAGCCGAGCCCAGGACCTTCGGGACGGCAACTCAGCGCTCCACCATTTAGCCCCTCCGCTCCCTATTATATTGATAAGTTTTGAAAAAAATTATTTTAAAGTGAAGATTGAGAAAAATGGTCTGGTAATTAAATGAATTCAGGGCCATTGTCGACATCACTGCCTTCCAATTATCTTTCATTATCTTTATTAGAACATTGTAGGTGAAGAAAAAAACAACTTACTGGCTCCTTTTTTGACAGACCTGTCAGCGGATAGAAATGTTTAATGTTGCCCAGAATATATATTCATATCTTATATTAAAATATTGTTCATCTAGATTATTAGTGTTTGGTTATTGTTTCATTTCATTAATCATATCTATATCTATACATATCATAAAACAAAGTCATGCGGTTTTCACCAATAGATAGAGTGATTCACCAGGAAAGTTTAGGTATATAATTCGTCGAGCTTTTGTGTAAATGGGTTGGAATATCGATGGGTTTCACCGAAAACGCTGCTTGCGTTAGATAATCCCGTGCAATTATCTAACGTGCAAGATAATAAATTCGTATATAAAGAAATATTTGATTTTGTTTTTATTTTTATAATTTATATATAATAAAGTACAAAAGCTGAGATGGGAAGAAAGAAAATCAAGACTCCCAAAGAAGCATAACCAATAATATTCACGTGGTCATTAGTGGCCGGTACGTGATAAAAAAAAATACATTACACAGACAAATTATGTAGGCATGCTGGGGTGGGTGCTCCAGTTGATTTAAAAATGATGGATTATTAATTTAAAATCGTTTAGTAGTTGTATAAAGTTATCTCGTCATTCAAAAATACCACTACTCTTAGTTATGTTTTTTTTTATGTTAATAAATACTAACTCTAGTACTCAGACAAAAATAATAATAATTATAGAATTTCAACAATAAGTAAGAACAAAGAGAAAGACGGGTGGAAAGGATTAACGTTCTTAAGCCCTTTATCGGAAGAGATTAAGGAGATTGTTCTGGAAGGTTCTAGACACTCCGACTCTAGAATGTTCGGTTTTGCCTATTTAAATACCCTCCCGGCGCGAGGCAGTCAGTGTTGAACCGGCCAGTGTAATATGTAAGTGTATCAGTGGACTGTGACAGTCTTGTGAGTATAATAAACTGTTTTTGTTTGTTACTGTGTGTCAGTTTGTTATACTTGGAGATTGTTACGGTCGGTGGACTTTACTTAGTGAACTGTAAGTGTTAATTTGTTGTTATAAGCTCTAGCGTAATTTTATTGTATTTGTACAAATTGTATGTAATATATATATGTAAATAGTTAGGTATACGTATATAGGTATATGTAAATAGTTAAGCTATTTCGTAGCACTAATATCTTATATTATTTTAGTAATTAAATAGGCCTAAGTTATAATCAATATTTAGAATATTGTTATTGTAAATTTATATTAGCCTAATAATTTAATTGTTTATAACTTCATTGTATTAGGTTTGTCACTTTGTTAATAAATATAAGTAAGTATGTTGAATTTAGGAGTAGTTGAATTCATTTTTAACACACAGTAGCCCGTAACAATATGTTTCATATACACGTTCCTAATACTTTTTCTATAATTAACGTAAGTTGTAAAACCTCGTTCATTATAGCTGATGGGTAGTTATATATTTATAATTTGAATAATTGCCTTTAAAAAAACAACAACAGAAAATAACCGCGTTGATTAATTTAAATTAAATATCAATAAATTTACATTGACTAAAATCTTATTCATATCATACACTAACCAGTTTATGATATAACAAATATTCGTTATTAATTAATGACCGATTATTAAAACAGATTCATCTATACAGGAAATTCGTTTAAAATTAAATTATAAATATCTAATAGAGAGAGCAGAGAAAGCATACTGGCCTAGTTTTTGTAATTGAACTTCCAAACGAGTCTATCTCTAGTTCTGTATAACTTGCACCAATCCTAGGGATTAATGAGGGAAGAACTACTTTTAAAAAAATTCTTTTTTTTATAAGTATTCATAAAAAACTGGAACACTAAATACCGATTAAGTAGACTTAAATTAATACCAGTGTTTCATTTTTTAAAAAGCTTTTTATGTAAGAAAACAGTCAACATCGTGTGCCGGTTACATAATATTGTAGATTCATTTCATTCAAAACCATCTTAATGTATAGTTATCATTTAACTCATCTTTAATGTAGCTCAAGAAGATATTTCAAATTCTGCAATATTATAATAATAAATATAATAACTATTGAATTGTTTTAATATCAGGATTAAGAATGGAGGTTTAAAAATTAAAAAATATACTACATTTATTTAACCAGAAATTATGGAATTTTTAAGAAAGTGTCTAATCATTACAATCAGCTTATTATAGGGTACTAAAATAAAGAAAAGAAGAAGTATTGATATCACAAGAATTAATTATTCACAGATATAAATTATTAAATTTTAAAGTTTTAAAATCGATTTTGTGAACAAGCTATAAATTTCTGAACACACAGAATCACTAATTTTCGGCCACTTAAACATCAAATTAATACTTGAAACATGGAATTAAATTACAACTTTGCACCTTTCTCATGGACCGATTACAATACATACTATAATTATTCTGACCAGGTTCTTCAGGATTAATGACGTCATGCTCCAAGTACTAAGACATTGTTTAATCTTTAAGACAAGAACATGGCTGACTGGATCAACTGGGGTGTTTTGTACATTTTGCAAAAAAAATAGTTAAAGCTAACCGAACAACAAAGTATAAAATAATATTCATAAAAGAGCGACTGACAAACATGAGGAATATTTTTTCGTAAAAAAGCTTGGGGGACTTTTTAAGATATTTTCATAATGACTCTTCTTGTACCAATATCAGTCAATAAAATATTTTCATCAAGCACCCTACGCTTGTTTAAGATAAAATAAGTTTTTTCGTTCATCACTCTCGTCTTATTTTAAACTTATTATAATTTATCAATGGATTAAACATCAATAGAAAATCGCTGATTTGAGGATTTTGTTAGAATGGGATGAGAAAACTGGGTCACCTCCGGAAAAGATGTCTTAGGATATCCGCGAAGGAATGCCAGGATGAATTCTGCAAGACCGCCATAGTAGAGACACAAAGCAATGATTTCACCAGGAGGAACGTAAAAAGTCATTATTCTTTAAAATGGATGACATAGATATGAAATTCTATTAATCCTTAAAGTGCAATCGGTGGTGACAATGGAAACATATATGCTTTTTTAATTTTTTTCGGTTTTTCATGAAATAATTATATGAAATTATGATTAAAATATTACGTATGACTTTATGGGAGACATATAAACGACGTCTGACTTTAGCTACGGCATCAAAGAAAGACAGATTTTGATACTTAATATGTCTAAATATTTAAGAGTTCAAATTGGTTAAAATATCCCGATATTTTAAATAATTTTTTGGTAAGTATTGTTAGTATATTGATCGTAATCGCCCGAGACCCTGCGAAGGCACACCAGAATTTTTTTTAAATTCTTCTGTTGTGACAGTAAAAATTTTACTCGTTTTAATAAATGTTTGATGCTTAAAAATAACTATCTGTAGCTTAATTACCCGATGCAAAAGAAATACTACAATAATTTATTAGTAGTGCCTTGAACTAGTAATCAACTAAAACAGATGACACGAGCTTAAAGTATTGAGTTTAAAGCATTCGCCCGAGTCATCCGTAGATTAAGGGTTAAAAATAGTTTCAAGTAATTTGGAAAGTACATTAAAATAACGCAATATAATATTACATAATACATTTTTCGGTGTATTTTCAAAATAATGTAATATTATTATACAAAGAAATAACTTATTAAAATGTGATATTATTGGTCCTTAAAAAGGCAAGGAACCGTTGAAAAAGTATACTTTAACATACAAATATACATTAATGAACTGTTTATGTTTAAAGTATACATGTCTTTATTAATAAACTGCTCTTCTTAGAGTGCCAACCTCTGACTTCACTACTAAACATGAAGAAGTCCTGCATTGTTGGTCGAAACGTTGGCTTTAAAAATAAACCGCTTTTCTTAACAAGAGAGTTTTTTCTGAACCTCCACTCGGACCATTTTCTTCCTTTAATATACAAGATTTAACACCAAACTTACTTAACGATTTTAATAATGCAAATAATTTATTTTCTTACAAATTTTTACAAAATGACTACAATGTAGTACCTAGTAGGGAATGGAAGAAGCCATACCGAGAACGGTACCTCACCTGAGGCAGTGCCCAGTGCTCCACTTCGTGGCGGCCAAGGTCCCGCCCTCCTTTTACACTTTCCCGCAGCTCTGGCATTTGGTCATGTCTGGAAGGGAGTGCCGTTCGGACCTTTTCGACTATAACCTAATTTTACGGAGTCTCTAAAGATGAAATATCATATGATCTCAATAACAATATCCAAAAGCATCTCGTGCCAACCACTTATCGACATACTACATTACGATAATTATTACAAGAGGTAAGCGTTCTTCCTCATCGTAATGTAAAAAGTGAAAGCCACATTTTCACTAAAATTAAAATGATGAGAAAAAAATTTACATGCATAAAAATAGCATACAACAACAGACCCGGTGAATAAGTGGTGTCGGGTATCAATTTTTATTTTTTTTATATTTCCAAACGAATATTTTATTGCATTAATAGCCAGATGGTTTTTGTTTGTTTTATATAATTCTAATAATAATAAAATTTATTAAAAGGAAATAAAAGAATTCAGAGAGTAATTTTCAAAACATATGTTTTAATATTAAGTGTGATGTTCGAAAAAACAAAACAAGATCAGTCTCAAGACAGTTGACCCGTGAGAAGGTTGCATGCTACTCTACACTGGATTTTGTCGCCGCTCTCTCCATCTTCTTCACCTTGAATTTTGTCAAATCTCATCAGTAAAATTCTTGCTATTTTTATCTAATTTCGGACTTACCGATAAGAGACATTTAATTTTGTCTACTCATCATCATTTCGAATCATCAAGTCATCGCTTTTCTCATTTCATCGATTTCCATTTCTCAGTTTTTTATCTATTCACAGACCAGTAATATTTTTTATTTTAAGACTCATCTCTCTTTAGTAAATAAGTTAATTTCATTTTTTATGTAAATAATTGTAGATAATAGCTTAGTGCATTTTCTTTTTTTTTCTCATAACTTTTTTATTTAGTTTTAAATAACTTTCTTTGTATTTTCTTAGGTTTAGTTGTGCACATTAATATTTTTGTAATTGTCATTTTTCTATTTTTACATTATATATTTATATTTACTCATTTTTGGATGTTTTTATTTGTATTTACTTGATGAATTTCTTTTCTTTCCTTTTATAGCTTCAACTATGTTTATTTGGGAAATTGACGCCCAATCAAACTATCAGGTTTTTTTTTTTATTGAATTCACAACCGGCAAATTCGCTTGGATAGAAGGTTAGCGAATTATTATTAGGAGCTCCTTCTTCCACAAGTGGTTTAATTTTCTCTAAAATGATATTCAAGTACTTAGGGAAGCGGAATCGTATTATCTTCTTAAATTCAGACATTGACTTGAAACAGAGTTGTTGCTTACATTACAATACCGTTCCAAGCCAAGAACTAAGAGAATGACACCATTCCACTACCATTAATACAGTTATCTCTCTGGACAAAATTCGACTCAATCACTTATTCACTGGGACCACGAGAATGACTCGATTTGTTTTTCATCTCTGATTATATAAGTGGTTAAAGTGAATTTATTGTACTTGGAGAAGCGGAATCATGTTATTTTCGCAGTGAATAAGGGGCTAAGGCAGGCATTGGCTTGAATAGGAGTACTTGCTTATATTACCCCCAAAACTACAAGAATGACACAATACAGTTGAGTCTCTCTGGACAAAATTCGACTTAGCCACTTATTCACAACAGCTACAGATATATAACTGAATAATTGATAAGTATGAATCAGCAAACTACAAATCCCATTTGAAAAATTGTTGTTTGCTTATATATTTCATTGATTTTTCCGATTTTTTATTTACAGATTATGAAAGATTTTATGGAGATAAATGCGGTAATTCCTACTCAAGAAGCTCAGTACAAAAACGAATAGAATACCAAAATAAACGTAGAGAAAATACTTAAAACCTGAGAAACATGAAAAAAACTTTATGATCTTCGAGGTTGTTTTTATTAGAAAGGAAAAATAGCAACTACAAAAAAAAAAATCTCCACTTCCAGAAATGAAAAACAGGTAGTTTAATAACTTTACTGTCTTTAGAAGGGAATAATTATCTTTATAATCACTTCTTTTAAAGTGTTGTATATTTTACATCTACTTTTCGAACTCCAATCAAAAAAACTGTAAATGTTCTCTGTTCAAATGTCAACATATAACCTTTAAGATTCCAGCTTCTAAATCGGAAATGTGCCTCCCAGCGAGAACCAGAGTAATACAGGGATTCTAGATCTATCTAACCAAAATGTTCTTAAAGTGATGAACCGTTAAAGTTACACTCAGTATTAACCATTTAAGTGCGGTGAAAGGCTCGGGAAGCAGAAAGGGTTGAACTAAACCTACCAATTAATGTCAAGGTCTCTCTCTGCCAGGATTATTACAACATATGACATAGTTTCTCGTTAAATATATTAAATGAGGTTGTGTTAACTGATATATTAAATGAATAACTATAGGAACGATAAAAATCGATTATTTTTTTATAACCAACATTCTCTACTTAACCCGAAGTATTTTCTGCTTCAACAGATACTTAGTGCTCAATGAGCCAAGAAACTTTTATGTCTTCTGCACTGCCCTGATAAATACCAGCAGATAGGGAAAAGATTGGCAGAGGTTCAAAATAAAATAAATATTATTAAACAAAAAAAATGTACACATATCACTTACAATTCGAATTAATTATTCTTCAATAATTTAAAAAATCAAAATTATTTTTTTAATTCGAAAATAAAAACAGAGTGTTTTCCTAGATAAGAAAAAGCGTATTTAATACTCTATAAAAATATTTATTTATCGTTCAGTTAGAATGTGTGTGGGTGTGTGAATGAATCTCTGCGTGTGTATTATCTAGCCATAATAAATAACAAAATTCTATAGAGCACACCAAAGGCGCCTTTTCATTTAAACACCAACAAACAACAACAACAAATATTTATGTAATGAGAATATGTCCAAAGTTTTCGAAATAGATACCAATCTATAACATGATATAATTTCATGCACAATCCGGATGATTACAATCAAATAAATTTAGGATACTTCAATTTCATCATTAGGAACTTCAATTGCTTATCTATGAGATCAGAATAATGCCGAGTAAATATCCGGTAAGTATTATATTGTAAAATAATATTATATTTGTGGTTTTAAAATTTCTATACAGAATCGTTTCTTATTTAATTATTTCCATGGATTTTTTGCATTTAACTCAGGAAACATTAAGACCCCCAAAAAGCCTGTTTTCTTTAATTTTGACACAACATCGGTCTTTAAAACCGAATGATTCCAATGATTATTATAATTTATAAAAATAATGTAATAATTTTTTTTTATGGATCCACAAAGAGGGAACACGATATTGGTTAAAGGAACTCTTCAACATCTCTTCTAGGAAAGAAAATATTTTGTTTCAACTAGTATTTATTTAAAAACAATCTCTGAGTTTCTGAATGATAACTATATATTTACATACACCCTCTCTCATTTATAAGAATAGATTGCGTTTACGTTCCAGAATATCATTTGGAGATGGTTGAATAGAGTTTTCAAAATAGGCAATCATTTCAAACCGCTGAATATTCCCGTCGAAGAAAATCTGCTTTAAAAAAAAACTCATTTATCTCTTTGGTCTTCAAGTGATCATGCTTTAACTTTGTGTGTAGCGATTCTCTTTTCAACCCAACGCCGTTGAGTCGAACATTACGGTTTCTGTTGTCTTGATGAGAATTTAACGAACGGCATAAAGGGCCTTTCATAAAAGAAAGAGTTTAGGTCAAAAGTACTCATTCATTTTTTTTTTAAATTATGATGAGACTGTACGAAATTACTCAACGTTGTATGAAAAATAATGAGTTTATCATATTGTTAAGAATTTGTGAGGAGAAACAATTAATTATAAATATTATCAATTATCTATTTCGTTTAATAGGTTAAAAGCATTGGTTTTATTTATTCATTTAACTTTAAGCTGCTATGGCTAACCGGACGATGCTACTGTGGGAGCCCTAAATTTTCCCTATAATAAAGATCTTTAACGAGTACCTGCGACTTTACAGGATAGGGAACCCCACTTTACGTATCTTCCTAAAGACGACATAATTAAGGATTTTCTACACACTCAATAAAATCCTAAGGCCACCTGCAGGGCTGCGAACCCGAGATGTAGTGCATAGGAGGTTATTATGCTAACCACTAGACCACAGGTGACCCAAAAAATCATTGGTGAGTAGAGTTATTAATAATTAGTTAAAGTTCCTATAGGATTAATTAAAGAGCACATTATTTCAATAAATAAAATCATAAAAAAGATATTTGAAGCATTCAGGATCACATAACTCCCAGATTTAAAAAATATACTTTTTCACATTTATTCGCTAGTTTAGTCGAGCAATTTTGTAGCCTCATTGCACATGGTTTTAGTCCGGCTCTAAACCTGAAGTTTCGGGAGCATAACTTTAGGGAATTTGGAGTTATCCGCTTTTGATCCAGAACGAATCAATTAAAGTATACTTGTATAAATTTTCGAAAGGTAGATTGCTGTAGGTAGTAAAATTACTTCTTTAAATTACCTACAGACAACCTTTAGAAGAGGACTCTTAAAAAACCATAATGACGCTAACCTCAAGAATAGAACCTCATCCACTAATTATTGAGCTAATAACACCATAATTAAAAATAATATATTGAAGTAATCTTTGTCCTTTTTGGTTTAAAAGTCATTCAAATGTCACACTCCCCATCATTCTCATCAGAAAATCGTTACTGCCGAATAACTTCTTGGCACAGTATTACAATACCTCCGCATTACTTCATTGCAAAATGTCCTACATAAAAGGAATTCTACCTTATTGATCTTCTGTTTGTCGTATAAGTCATGACATAGATAAAGAGTTCAGAAGAGAAAATAATGGATCTAAAAACGTAGACCACATTCTTGCCAAATAATTCTAGTTTCCGAACAATTTGTGGGACTATGCAACGATGTGGAACATAATAGTTATATAGATCTTAGTTCTCACGGTTTTCAACGATATTTAAGAGACTATATACTACATTAAAGGAGGAAATTGGTGAATGAGATACATTATGTCTGAGTGATATATTTTTTTTTTTGTTATTACTTATTGAAATATCTTGTCCGTAGCTTAAAGACAGGGATGAGGTATAGGTTGTTATATATAATGAGATAAGGCTAGCTGAGTCATGGAGGCTTTGTCCGGGAGTTCGTTGCATTAGCAAGCTGTCCTCAGGCCATCGCCCTTGCACAAGTTCTGCAGCTACATTTGTCACCGGCTGCTGCAATTTAAAAACCGCTTAGACTAGCAGGATCCCTTCTAGTGTTAAAGCCAAGAAGTCAATTATCATAGAGATATATTCGTAATCATCAAACAACATACCTTTTTTGAATATACGTACAGGTCAAACGTTATTTATGTCTAATTCTGAGAGCACAGAGAAATCAACAGTTTTGAACAGAGAAACCAAATTGAATATTATTTAGATGGAAATCCATTGAACCTTTTGGTTTGCTTGATTTATTTAGAGCTGTGGAAGAAAGTCCAGGTTAGTATTTCTAGCGCCAAATATATTCTATTCCCTTAAAAATAATTAATTTAGAATCATAAATAAGCAATCGCTTACGATTTTTATGATAATGAATAAATTATAAAAAATTAAAATATAATAAAATGTAAAGTATTATATTATTTGTTTTAATCAGCAAACACCGTAAGAATGTATTAAAAACCATTAATGAAAACAAAGGCATCCATTTGAAGTTATGCTGAGGAGGAGGAGAGATTTGTTTAAGTCTCTCATCTATAATTAACTTAATTATATTCAACTCGTAAATTAAAAAAAGTTAAAATAAAATAAGCACAGTCATGAAATGAGGTCATAAATGATAAAAAATTAACAGAAAAATAAAAAAAATATTTAAAATAAACTTTACTGCAATATGTGGTTAGTTAATTACTGGAAATAGGCTTATAATAATAGTCCAAAGGCATAGCAATTACAAACTTAGTTTCTAGAATCTTTTACAAGTGTCCTAATAATATATCTATACATTGAATTATGATGCTTATTAATATGAAGGAAGATGTTTATTCACAATTAAGATTTTAACTAAGTCAATTAAATAAATCTAAGGTATTGCCATTATAAATATTGATAGATTAATAAGAATTACTAGATTTGAAAAATACATTAATGATTTATTCACTCAAATGGAACCTTTTGAGAATCAAACGAAGTATCAAATCTTAAATATCAATTAACATAGGATTATCTTAACAACTTTAGGAATTTTAATTTTTATATACATTTTGCAATTGGACAACGAAATTTTTTATCTATTTGAATGCATCTGCTTTATGAGTTAAGATGAATTAATATAGACGGAACAGTTAAGGATTCATTAAATTCAGATAGAACAAATCACGAAAAATACAAAGTATCGTATATGAGAACAACGCAATTTTCATTTTCGATCTGTAGTGATTGATTTTAGGATTGATAATTGATATAAAATTCACAGATATAGTCATCTATACGGCACAAAACACTTGCCTAACCTATAATGACATTATCGACTATAGATATGACTTTGAACGAGCCTCGAAACAATATCAGAAGGATGAAAAGTGTTATTCACATTCGATACTTTGCATTTGTGCCGAAATGATGAGTTTTTATCCACTTCTCAGGAAAAAATGATTGAGGCAAATTAAAACTTTACTTACGGAAAATGAATTAGTATAATTCAAGCATTAAGTTTTTCTTTTGAAAGAAAATTTAAAAATCCAATGTAGTCCACTGCCAACACTGATAATTTAGAATAGTTATAACGACTCTCAGAAGTGTTAATGACAGAGGGGCATGGGACTTCACAAAGCGAGACAATTAGTATCCAAGTGGCAGTGAAAGGCGGTAGCTGGTACAGAGGCAGAGGCAGTAGCTGAGCTCTATTGAAAATCAACCAGAGTAGGTCTGAAAGGCTTATATAAGCGATCCAATGGCGAGCTCTTCACTCCAGCGGGGGAGTATTGAGTCGGAGTGAGCTATCTAAAGTAATAGTTCGATTTTTATTGAGTTTCTTTGTTTTATTAGATTTATTACTATTCTCTCAACCCAAATAGAACTGATCAGTGTAGTACGTTTTTTTTGTCTAGCTAAAAAATATATATACATTAAACACAGCACACAGCTAGAAAGAAACAAAACAATTTGATAGAGGAAAAATATCTCATTGTGGGGCTACTTAATGCCTTTAATTTTCTAGCATTATTTTTATAACTCCCTTGTCCGAAACCTTTCCTTTCTTTTTTTTTTTTTTTGTTACTTCGATATGAGCATCGTGGTCATTATGTTATTAATTGTTTGGTTATAATAACATGGAGACGCTTATAAGTACATATCATAAGATAACATCGTGCACTTCACGATCAACGTAGGTTGGAGGTTTCGAGTAGCACGCGCCTAGCAAATAATGATAGGTCGTGTTATCTTTAGAAAAAAAAAGAACTGCAAGAGTGCATACATTATCCAGATAAATGCAATTCAGCATGGATGTTTATCGAAGGCCAGCCACTGTAGAAAGAGTCATTGCATAACCCAAGTCAATAATAGATAAATAATACACCTACAGCACTAGTTCCGTATCAAGTTATAGTTATTCTTAATCATTGGTAGGCTCTTGCTGTAAATTTTTATAAGATGGAGCAATTAATATAATGCGAATTTAATATAATTCACTTAGAAGTAACATTAGACTATTTTTTTTTTAATTTCCTGTACCTCTATAACCCATGGGGGGTCTTGGGTTCAGTAAGTGGTAGAAACTATACTGTATGAGTACTTTTTTCTTAACCACGCTCAATCCCCAGGTTTCCCCCTATTAAGGTTATCCACTTCATAGAGGCTGTGTGATTTCCTAAAGTGTCTTCAGATCTCACAGGATCCATTCCCGGCAGTTAACAGTTTAAATAAATTACACAGGCCAACAAAAACATTTTTTTTTTAAACTTTTTTAACTTTGATAGTTGATCTTTATAGATTTGTATGTGCTGAAACTAAATCTGGCTTTAGTTTTTTTGTATCACCCATAGTTGTAGTGCAGTACACTAAATCACCACCTTGTTAAAAAAACTTGGAAAATTGTTGCTCTCTATTCTTGTACACATAAATGCTGAGTAAAATATTTAGGCTCTACATTTTCTGTAAAACATTGGAAATCTTCATCATCTTGTTCATCTAACTCTGATTGTACATCAGAAAATACTTCCGTCGGAATAGAATTTAAATCAACTGGTGGTTTAGGGATCGGTAAATATACACCGTGCCCTATTGGTCGGATGGACGGAAGGTTAGGGTAGCTTATTACCTTTTTGTTTTTTGAGTTATGACCAGTAATATCGACACTGCAAAAGTAGCAATCATCGGAATGAATTCTTGGCTCCCTCCATATCATAGGAACAGCAAGTTTAAAGGCTCTGTTCTCCTTTATTGACCATTTTCTTAGATCTTCGACACATAAATAATATACCTTATACGGGGCCCAAGATTTATCCTAATCACCAAGTTTAGTTCCAAAGTATGATAGATAAACCTTTTTGAAAAAGTCTGTAATGTTTCTTTGTTGTTTTTTAATCACAAACTCACCACCAATATAACAAGAACTGTTAGCAGAGTTTTTACAACCGCGATTAGACATTGTACTGAGCACATGTACAGGAATCGTGAAAATGAGGTTAGGTTGACAGTAAACAAAACATCAGCTGTTAACAGAAGAAAGAATCAACCTTTTTTGGCCAGCAAATGTGTTGTAGTAGTGCTACCAATTTCATCCACACCAATAGACCTAGTTTTTCAGTTATTTATTTTAAACATTAAAGCTGTTCAATTCTTTACAAATCGCTTAATTTAATAAATTTAGCTATAAAATGTGAAGAAACTGTGGATGATACAGCTTTTTAATATCATATTTGGCTCCAGCCCCTTAAAAACTATAGGAATAAGGTATTTTCAGAACAAAAGCTTTTCATGGTTGGCCTGTATGATCTGCCACAGCTGTATTCGAACCCGGGACTCCCGGCACGGAAACTCAGCGCTCTAGCACTGAGCTACCCCGTCCTTAATAATTAATTATTACTTCTATAAAAGTCATAACAAATCTACAGAAAGATTGAACCGTTGATCAAGTACCATATTATTATTAAACCAATTAAATGTTAGCCCCTTTTTAGTATTTAATTAGTGATTAAGTTTAGCAGCTAAAAATGATCAACAAGTAAAGGATAACGAAATAGTCAGGAATTTATTTCCTTGCTTTAAAAGAGGCAACAATAAAGGAAACAAAATATTTTAAACACATTGAAACGGTTTTAAAAAATTAAACTACAGTTCCGTTAACAGTAGAAAATTAATGATAGTTTAATCATACATCGGTTAATGTAATAGCAATTAAAACAAGGCAGTTAAGTATTATAGTTGAAGAAGAATGCTTAACTTGATGGTGAAAAAATAAAAATGAGATGACCTCATAAATTAAAATATCATTATCCTTTCATACGGTAACAAATGTAACTATTAAATTATTATATGCTATTTATGTGTATATATATTAGGAATTTCTAAATTATTTTAATTGTATCTTGACATCTCAAACTCATTGCTAATGAACTGTTTGCTCCTTCTCCAATAGCCTTCATATATAATTGAAAACTTGGAAAAGACCAATTTTAATCCATTGCATTAAACTTATTCGCCTTGGTCTAAGGTTTAATACATCCTGGTCGATCAGATTACATTTGGTACAGCCTTCATAAAATGCCAATTTTAATGAATACTTCAAGAGTGACGGGGAATGATTTCCAGATATTAAACATTTTTCGATATGCTCATGTATGGAACCATTAGGGAGCGGGATGGCTCAGTGGTAGAGCGCTAAGTTGCCGCACCGAAGGTCCCGGGTTCAAATCAGTGTTATCCATTAACAGCCAAGATGGGTCCTGTAAAATGTAGAAACCCTCCTAGGGAACACCCATCCTATATAAAGTGGGTATCCTTAATAAGAGGAGGACTGGTTGAGCATGGTGAAACAGCTCCCTGCACAACCGTTGTCCAAGAAACATTATGGTATCTACCACGATATGAACATAGAACCCTTCATGAGCTGTATTGGTACAGATTTTTTCTGTTTCATTTTATTTATTCTTTTTATTTTAGCTATGGAACCCTGCTTATTGTTAATGAGTAGTTATTTGAATAAGTACGTAGCGATCGATAATATCTGACAAATCGAGGTTGCGAGGTTCAAGAACACTCTAAAAACATAATTTAAAGCTTAAGAGGGTTCTTCAAAGAAGTAGATCATGATGACCAAAAATTAAATTATTAGCAGAAGGCCTTACTTTGTAACGAATTAAATGATCTACAATGGAGTTAATGTCTTATTTCTTGCTAATTTGGCCCAAACCCGATAACTGTCCTTTCATAACAATGTTTATTTCCACTCAAACCCACGTGTCACAAACGAAGCTTCTTATTCCTGATTATCTTCCGAGGAGTATGGAAAGAGAAGAGCCTAGTGACCTTCCAACTTAAATCTGTTATTTGAGAACTACCCATGGGTAGTTTCTCTACTCGGCTGAATGTCATGCCATTTCCGGTGAATAAGTGGTTATGTAGAGAAGTGTATTGAGGAAGCTATGTCATTCCAGAACTTTTTGCCTTGAAGTTTTAATTTAAGAAATAACTTCTTTTCAAGCCAATTCCTGACATAGACCCTCATTCACTACTTAAATATCATGATTCCGCATCCGTAAGTACAAGGAACTCATTTTGAAGAAAATTTTAATTAACCATGTATTCACCGGGGTAGTAGATACATCATTGACAATATTTACTTGCAGTATTATTATACTGTAAAATATTTAATATAATATATAAATATATATATAATATGTATAATATATATAATATATAATTAATATATATATATAATACAATATATATATAATATAACATATATATAATATAATATATAATTATAATATAATATAATATAAATTTCACCGGATTTTCAAAAAATAAATGGGTCTTACAGTAAGTAGACAAGAGGACTCTACAATACAAGTTCCAGTTGACCTGGAGGATGAAAGCAGCCTAGGATTGGAGTGAAGGAACGGTTACTTTCAGATTCCTCAGTAAGCCCCTTTCATTTTCCATTATTAGTTTAGCAAAGTGGAAGACTAAGTAAAACAAACATACTCAAATCCATAAGACTTTTATGTTCAAAATAATAATAAGAATCGGCAAATAAAAGATGAAAAATATTAAAAATCTAAAGCAAGCGATGTGGATTAAGAATATATGTTAAGTTTTTTAACATATATAAATACAAGTTAATTTAATATAATATTAATAATGATGTAAAAATAATAATTCAAGGAGAAAGTTCTACAGAGAATAATTTAAACTCAGTTTAAATAAATTTCGGTTTTCCGCTTGATGGACAGTTCCCAGCATTTCCCATAGATTTTAATTAGTGTAGTATAATCGTCTATTTAAGTACGGAAATAATTCACCTAGAACATAGTTGAGGTTGGAAGAAATAGTAGGAAAACTGTGCGCACCAAAGAAAAAACGTAATAGCATCCCAGTTTTCAAATAAAATGTAAACTAAAACAGTGATACTTTGCTTATTATAAATCCTGTACTATCACATCTCATAAATTATTTGATGTAAGGATCAGTAGTTAGAGTTTGTACTGTTTTCACTTGCGTGTGGAGGTGATTTAGCAGAGATATCTCTTAACTCGCTAGTTTTCCCCCAACTAAGAGTAATAGATATTATAGGTATAAATCTAACAAAAAGACTAGGTGAGCCCCCATAGAGTTTGAATATCCTACCAAGTCGATTTATAGCTGTTAAAAATTAAACAATTTATTTACAACTGGATTAGAACCCGGATCCTTCAATATAGCAGATCTGCGCTATAGACACGGAACTGCCCCGCTTCCTAAAAGAATAAACTAATAAAGTTTATTTTCCACCATAAGGCGTAAAGATCAAATTTATTAATATGCTTCACACTTCAAAAATCAATTAATACTTAAACATCAACTTAAGTTATGAGTTTTTAATTAATGTTAAACTGAACATAAACAGAGTGTACATTTGACTATTAATAGTTAGCAAATTTAACCTACATTCATTGTTTCTATTAATACTCAAGGGGAAGAAAATCTTAAAAGTTTGGAGTCTGCTTGATCGATGTCCTAATATATAAGTTTTAACTGTCACGTAACAGCTCTGTGAATTTGATTAAAAATTACTTTTGATTCTTCGTTTATCTAATAATTTTCTCAGAACATTCAAGTGTTTAGAAACACACTTATTAAGTACCTCCTCGTCAATCACTCGCTAATCCATACCGACCGATAAACAAAACAAGGGCAGGCTTCGAGATATGTTTGCCAATCAGGGGATACCAATCTTGTTTTACGATCCCATTGACCGGTTCATCCGATCCTGTATACAAAGAGACAATGAGGATGGAAAACTAGGGCGTCCCCTGTACTGGGATTAACACGGTGCAGAGCAGTCCCCTCATCATGGAGCGGTCCATGAACCGGCCGGCGTGTCCAAATCGGTTTGTCCTTCCGATCGACCACGTTCTGTAGAAGGTGATGATGATGCCAATCTCGTTCAGTATTCACCTCAGCTATGGATCTTATTACAATCCCTGCCTTTACAATAGCATTCGGGACACCTCCCGAATTCTCTAGTCTCTAGCTATTACGGACAGTTGGCGGTTTCTACAATATATATATATATATATATATATATATATATATATATATATATATATATATATATATGTTTAGGAGAAATCAATAACCGATGAAATAATATTCATCAAAAACTAGACGTTAACACGCAAAAAAGTATACCGCCATCCTAATAAAACAAAAAACCTACTAAACATAAAAATGATTTACTTGCTTCAATTATTAATGTCAAAATGCATTTTCTACTACTCCATATGTGTAACATAAAACTCTAAAGAAATTAAAAGGCAGGAACACTGAATATTTCAACTTTCATTATAAACCTATACAACCCATGAAGGGTCTTGTGCTCAGTACGCGGCAGAGGCTGAATTGTGGTGCAGGGAGGTGATTTGTCCTAGATCACGCCCAACCGCCAGGTTTTCCTCCCATTGTTTAGAGGCTGGGTGAGCCCCAAAGAATCCATTCCCGCTGTTAAAAGATTAAATATATTCTGCCAGCAGCCAGATTTTAACACAGCGCCTTCGGCACCGCAACTCAGCTCTTTTAATCATCTAATCGCAACCAAGGGTTTTTTTATAATTAAATAAACAAGTTAATTTTTTTTAATATACTAAAAATGCCTTGGAGAGGTAGCCATTAATGACGTGTAATGAATTGACTATTTAAATTAAATTTATTAATGAATTAATGACAATCTAGTTAGTTAATCATAAAAAAATAAAATTTGTTGCAGTATATCCAAAAATTATTTCACTATTCTATTGATATATGTTTACTTGTGAAAGAGAATTGTTGAATCGCAAGAAAAAAAAAAATCTTATCAACAATGATAAAAAGTCAATTCCATGTCGGAGATTTTTTATTTTTTTGCGTATGTTGTTATTTTGACTTGTATTTATCTATTACATCCACAAAACTAATAATATATTATGACACAAGAATTTAATCACTCAATTAACACGTCCTACCAACTACAGTACTTTAATTAGGTAGTTATTTTAATATGATATATAAAATAAATTTGGTGGTGTTGAATTAGAATTTTTCTTAGCTGAAAAAAACAAACAAATATTTTTAGGATTGTAGATATATCCGATTGTGAATCAATTAAAATCCAATTTCGTTTCCTTTTAATGGCACGCAACTCACTATAATTAATACAAATTCCATATTCATAGCGTCTTATGCATATTCAAAGGAAAGTATTCGTCATTGTTTCGGCCAATATTTATTTTAATATAAAAGACGTCCCAGAAAAAATATTAATAATTACACTGATGCATATTAGAAAAGCTATAGAAATAAAATGAATCAAGTATATATTTCAGAGCAACCAACTACACCTTCCTACGTCAATACATTTTCGAAATATAATTGTTTAAAGGGGCCTTCAAGAATTTATTTTTCCAAAGCTCGTAGTTAATTGTTTTTTCAATTTACTAATCATTAATTAAAATTTGTCAATAATTTTGAAACCACGATGAATTTCTTATTTTATTGCATTTTTTTGTATATTATACAATTCGTAGAAAATAATTGGTTTTTCAGTCGATCATAGCTATACATTTTATATTTATTATTGTAAATACTTCTAAATTTTCTAATTTCTTACTCAACATAATGAATCCATTCTCTTATTAACATCTGTAAAGCAAGAAGATCCAGTCACCCTGTTTGACTACATTATCTTTTCCCTCCCTCTTTCGTGGTTCCGTGGTTTGCTCAGCCAGCAATATCATGGGTATTTCTCCATCTGCCACTCAGGCGATATGCCCTGCATATCTTAAGTGCTTCAACTTCTTTGCCCTGACAACATCAGCATCCTAAAATCCTTAAAAGCATTGTATAACATCTTGTTCCTGCCACGATCCCGTTCTTTTCCAACCTTCACATCTTCAAGGAAACAACTACGAATTTCTGTTATTTAAGACAAATTTTTAGGTAGCTGCCCGACATCCCGGTCCATTATAAAGTATATGCTACTCCAAAGTTTTGTAAAGGTGGATCTGGGTTAGATTTGAAAGTGTCCGTCTTCTCGACCGTGGATAGTGTTTAAATGACTTTATCAATTAAATTTAGTGATATACTATTATCGTTTTGTATTTGCCATAGAAAATATAATTAGTACCGAATTTCATAATTATTCTACTTTTTGTTTTTATATGGTTTCTTTGAGTCAAATCTAGACCCAAGAGGTTCACTGCCCGGAGGAGAGTATTTTATGGAAAGAGTAATTATACCTAAGATTATTTTATATCTGCAATACTACCAGCGAGAATAAATTACACTGGCATGTTATAAAATATTCCCGTTAATCCTAACTACTCCAATTAAGGAACACGCCTAGGCCATTATCAACTTGTTTTTTTACGAAAGCGTTCTACTATCGTTTCAATATTTTTCTTATCTCAAAAACTACAACAATTAGAAAATACAGGAGCGGTTCATCAGCTTTGTATCGATTTCAAAACTGCTTATGATTCAACCGACCAGCAGATGGTGTATAATATATTGATTGCTCAGGCTCTACCGAAGAAGTAAATCCAATAGAAATGTTCATTCAATGTGCCGAACCGTACAGCTATGTATAAATCTGTAATTATTTTTCAGAGAAAATCGAGATTCACTCGGGCTTGAAAACGATGATTCGCTTTTACTTGTATTATTTAATTTAACACTATAGTATATGTAATTTTAAAATTGATGGACACCAAAAAGTATTTTATTCAGTGTAGTAAAATATCTGTACTAGGGTTTGCATATGTATGGTTTCGTTCTGAATGGCTCGGAACCTATTAAAAAAGAAAAAAAGAATACGATAACCTTGAAGAAAACCGGTAATGATGAAGGAATCGAAGTAAATTACGATAAGACGTATATTTTTAGTTTGGGTTTGGGTAGTAAGTGGAAAAAAGTTTGTACACAGTGGCTTGCGGATCAGCATGAATGAACCTTTAACAAAAAGTAGTGTTATTATAATCATTACTTATTTATTAACTGTCTTGAATAATATTTTAGTCCATATACTTTAAATAATACTTTTACTTTATTTAATAATTCAATTTTTTTTTTTATTTAATTTTATCTATTGAACTGTTTACCATATTTCCATACGTTTTGCTATCTTAAACGTCACTTAAAATATCACCTAGTAGAATATTTTTTATTATTTTCTTTATCAACTATTAGATAATTACTCACTTATATTGCCCACTTCTGACAGTTTCTTAATTCATTTACATAGTATTTCATCATTATTGTTATTAAACATATCCCATTGTTTTAGTTCATTTTTTTTTCTCATCCTCCAAAATTTTATTAATAGTACAAATTTACAAGAAATACCTGAAAATTCTTCTATATAAACCAAAAGCCTTCTGTTACCTATCGGTATGGGCTGAGTCCGCTGTAGGCGGTTTATACTCGAACCGGCTCAAAGCCGCTGACTTTATACAATACAAAACAGGGAGGGGCCGTTTAGCGGGATCAAGACATAGTTGTAGAAAGAAGAAAGTGGAGGAAGGAAGAAGGGAGTACTTACCCCATCCCTAGATCAAATGTAAGCACATCGGCCAAGGGAATACTGCCCTGCCATCTTCCAGCTCTGGGGGGTGGTTTAAGTCCTAGTAAGTTACTAGGTCCCTAAATAGGGGGGGTCGCACAGGTCTTCAGCCCATCAAATAATTTGTTGTGCTCCGACCTATGTACTCGGGCACCGAGGGAAGCCGAAGCTCATTTCATTAAGTTCATATATTTCAAATAATACCTTTATTTTATTTTATAATTTAAACCATCCCCACTTTTGCATCTCGTTTACTCCAATAGCAACATGGATATTGTACTATATCTATTTTTATTCATTACATTTCTTATATATCTTTTTAATTTGTTTGTATCTTATACATCTAACCCTGAAGAAGACCAACAACGTGGGTCGAAACGTTAGTTTCTGACCTCCAGCATGACTATTCTTTCTTCAGAGCATATTGATTATCTTTAATGATAGTGCAATCAGGAGTTTCTTTCAGTTCTAAAATTTTTTTTAAAATATATAATATTAAAGGATCCTAGGTTGGTTTCATTATCTGCTTTTCATTTTCTGGTTCAATAACGACATATTCACGAACTATAGCAATAAGATAGTGATGATAGGCTATCCGATCTAAAGTTATTAAATCTAGGATGGTCGATTAAGGAAATAAAGTTTTTCCTGGAGTTTATTCCAAGAAGGAAATAAAAGGTTTCTCCCCTTCAAAGCTTGATTAGTTTTCTTCATGTAGATGAAAGCTATCTAACTCAACGGTAAAGAGTAAATTCGAACCTGCACTCACCTTTGGCTGAGCATGGTGAACTGCAATTCTAACGGTTCTGCCTTATTTAACGGGTGCATTTAGCTACTTACATAATTGGAGTTATTTCAGACAGTATTAACTTGATCGGGAAGAGGGCGATTTGCGAAGAGAACTGGATGAACAAGGAAATGTTTGCTTGAAGTAGTAAGTCAGCTTTCTAAGCCACAGGCGCTTCATGGAATGATGAACATTAATTGTAGTCACGGTTTTACATTAAAAAAAAATAAGTTATATCTAAATGACGATGAGAAAGAAACAGGTGCAATATGAGTTACCAAAGTGCAACTTGGTACGAAATTAATGGAGTACAGGAATTGTCTGAAATCAGAGAACGAAAGGTGTTATGCTCATAATACCAAATTAATTTTGTATTGTAAAAAACTGCTCGTCGTTTCAGGCTACTTCTAAAGTAGCTAGACCAACGCTTCTAGCTCTCAATTAATTATAAAAGACACACATACATGATTATTATAAGACCTGTTTGGACTAACGGAGTAGATTTTTGTGATTCCACTAAGACATCAAACTCCTTTTCTATCCTTACAATCCAAAATGGTTCGTATACTTGAATAATTACTTTGTTAACGATATAATCAACCATAATGAAATTAATGCCCCATTCGTTGCTTATTTGGTCCGAACCCGGTATCAATCATTACAAGACAAATATTGAAATATGAGAAGAGACCTTACTTAAATTTTAAGACCGTGGAAAGAATCCCAACGAAAAGCTATTAGTCTCCAAACTAAAAGTTTTTTCGTTGGGATTCTTTCCAAGGTCTTAAAAATTACAAGACACACTTTATTCTCACTAAAATCCACAAGTCTCAAACCTAGCTTCCTCTGCCATTTTCGATAACCGTCCGAGACGTCTGAAAGGAAGGTGGCCTCGTGACCTTTTAAGTTTAATTTGTTATTTGAGTACTACCACGGGGTAGTCTCTCTACTTGGCTTTATTCGTGACATTGGTACATGTACCGTCCATTCTCTTTTCTTGATATATCAGTATAACACAGTTGCATAAACACATTTTTATAACAAGTATATAACAAGTTCAATAAACAGATTTTAAAAACATATATAGTCCTATGATATAATTACAGAATAGCGTTTTAAATAACAATAGTAACTACAAAATAGCGTTTTACATAATAATAATCTAATGAACCATTTCCCTTAGTATGGAATTTAATAATTATTATTTTATCTCTATTCTGTTACTAATTCGCAACAGTGCGTTCCAGTCTTTGGTTACAGAGGTTATTCCTTGCGATAAAGATTAGTGTTGTAACTTTACTTCCTGACCCTTATCTTGATTCATTTCTCATTAAAGGGTAAGTTGTTTGCAATAAACATCATTAAAAATTATAATGCTATCTTATTTATATGTTTAAAAAATAAACAAACAATATAAAATAAAACAAGTGTCTACAAGAATGAAGTAAGGATACAGGAATCGGTTTTTGTGATTTTTTTATTTACTTGTCGTGTCAGTGGACCGTGCAATAACCTCTTTCCTAGTCTAAATTAATTAATGCCCTAATACGGACGGGACCGAACCCGAATATGGCACAGATCATAGCCGGACCATGGCTGAGGAGAGGAACGATATTTGCTTTCTCCTCAACGATTTGTATAATTAGGCAAGAGAAAGGGAAGGCTCTCTATTAACGCGAAATATTGAGAGATCCAACTTGGCCTCTGTTTATCAAGACCCTATTAATCTCTCGGCTATATTTAAAGAAGCACTTCAAAGACCCATTTTAATGATGTTGCTCAATAAACGTATGAAACACACACGAAATTGAAGCAAGGGTGATTCAAATTTCAACGCTAATTTAACTTGATTCTCATCAACTCGAAGGTTTATTTGAAGGTGATAATAAAACATTTTCTGACTTTTCAATGTCTTTTCATTATTCATTTAACATTAATCAACAATGTTTTAAGCTAATAAGACTTATCAGACGATCCTACAGAAAAAGTAGTTTGGCCCAATTCACTCCTAATCTAAACTTGTAATTTGGTTAGGTATAATTAGCATATCGATCTCTAACGAGTACCTGAGACCAGAAAGGTTTCGGTTTTTTACCCCCTTTTAAAAATGCTAAGGTAAAACTTAATACTAAAATACTCTCCGCTGGGCTGCAAACCTGCGATTTCGGGCCTAGTAGGTTATTATGTTAACCACAGGTGATCTCAAATATGTTCTCCATGTCCAAATTTATTCGAATCTATATTTGTAACGTAGCTAGGTGAACGCTAAATATTTAAATTAAATATTATTCACTCTTCAGCATTTTAATTTTTACTCACAATACCTTATAAATTAAAGAAATTGTAATAGGGGAAAAAAAATCAGACATATTTTTAACTTATGAAGTAATAAAACATTTAATAAATTTAGGAATATCATCCCGAATGATGAACTTTTATAAGTAGTTATATTTTTTAAAATATCTTCCACCTCCTTAAAAAAATTAAGTTTACGCTTTAAGAAACAAAATTAAAAAAAACGACCAATTAGAGATTTATATCAGTCATTAATGGTTAATAGTACAGTTGGCCCTAAAATTTCATAGCCTGTATAAAGCTTAATTAACTAACGTGAGAATTTTATTTAAAGCTAAAAAGAACATTTCAAATAGAAGGATAAGAAAAGATTTTTTTTTAAGTTTGGTAACAAGAGAAAAATAAAACTCTTTCTAGAATTGTTATAATAATTCCTATAACAACTATAATAATAAACTTACCTAATCCGAAAGTTGTTAAAATTTAATTTCCGCCACTTAAAGTCCTTTTAAATTTTAATATATTTCAACATTCATCAAAGGAATTTGGGGCGAATCAAAGGAATACTTTTTTCCGTTATGTTGTATTATTGTACAAAACTCGTTTCGATTCATTCCTCTTTCTATTTATTTATAATTAGGGGACTAATTAAAAATAGATTTCAGATCACATAAAAACCAATTAAAATTCTACTGAATTAGAAAAACAGTATACAAATTTAGTAGAGTTCCTCAAATATGCAACATAAATTGGATTTTGGCCATTTAACTCAAGTTTGCCTTAAATCTAAATTTACCTTAAGAAATTTATTAAACATAACCTTTCTATACATGTATTAAATTATACTGAAATTTCACCCATTGATTGGATAAATAAATTAAAAAACTAGCTATATAACTCTTGGTACAGTAGGTCACGAAGTTATACCTATCATAATTAGAAAAATAAAGCCAAATATCTACAGCTGGTTAATTTATTACTTTTATATTCATTAGTATAAATTGATTTGTTTTGATATTACTAAATATCAAAGCAAATTATGCTAAAAAAAAGAAATATTTACTCACTCCATCGTTTATGACCATAGTTTTAAATATTGACCATATCCTCACCTAAAACAAACATAAAGGAATATTATATAAGCGTAATAAAATAAATTAGGAATCATATTATGGATTTTTATTTTATATACTGAGGTGAAATGTCATAGGGTTGGGACAATTATTTATTAATGATTTAGATTTATAGCACTTATTTCATAAGACAATATAATGAAATTTGCATTAAACTGGATAATTTTAGATATAGAACAATTCTTTAAACAAAATCTTTTTTTTTTTTTAGATAACTGGATATTTTTCTAAAACACTTAAAAAATAAACTACGTACTTTATAAAATGGCTGATATTTAATTATATGTTTCAATTATTTTACATCTGTATTAATAACACAATAATGCTATGAGTAAATGGGTCAATTAACTGTTATGATCTTAAGCCATGCCCAAATGCAGCGACTATGTGTCGGCGAGAGCATTACCGAACATAATGACAGCCTAAGTAACGAGCTGATCCTTCTACACAATGAGACAACTGAAACAAACAATGGGCCAACAACAAAAAGAAACACTTTAATGATCGAAGCACAAGAGAATGATGGAAAGTGGAACTATTTTCTCCAACTGCCTGGTCAACTTTATCTGTCTGGAGCTCATATAAGGTTTCTTCTATCTATATCCTATACTTCAGTAAATATATTATATGGATGTATTGATAGACAAATACTTATCAATTTTTTTACTGTTTATACGGGAACAAACATCCTGAAATGTATACGAATAATAAAAAGTTATTAGTGAAGAAAGATATCCAAGATGCACCTTCATAAAGGAAAAAAAATTAATCAGACACTTGAAGAATAAAAATCTTAGGTTATATAAAACAATCAGTTACTATTGTACAATTGTTTTAATCTTAGAAAACAAAATCACAATATACTACAATCTTGCAGAAAATTAAAAACTTAAGAACTTATAAATTTTGTTAATTTTTTTAAACTGGATTTAATTCTTCTTTCTTAAGGTAAGAGAAATAAAAACCATTTTCCAGTCATTGTTATACTACATTAAATATTATTTTATTGACCATGGAGAACAAATGATCCACCAAGGATTTTTTAAAAAATATGACTTTCCAGACTTATTGACTATGTAAAAAAATTTTAAAGGAATTTTTAAAAGATGCAGGGAAAAAAAAGATTGAAAATGACATCATAGTGTCGGAACGTCTCGAATATAGCGAAAGTCGAGAATAAGCAACGACTGGAAAATGGTTATTATTTCTCTTACCCTAAAAACCTTAAGAACTTAAAAATCATAAATTACGAAATAAATACTAAATGCTAAAATAAAAAAAATAATTCCTTGCCTACATTATAAAATAATAAACGACCTAAAAAGGTAAGAAGGGGAAAAATCTAGAAGAGAATCTATTATAGTTACGGGAGGTATTTTTTATAAATATATAATATATGAAAGTATATTTTTATAATTATTATATAATTTTAGATATTAGATATTAGTCAGTATTTTAATACCGGTAATAATAACAATTATAAGAATTTAAGTAAGAAGCTTACCGACAAGTAGTTGGAAAGTTACTGATAAAATCTTTAAGTATTCCAGTTTGAATTAAAAATTAAAACAAAAACATGTTGCTTACCTGGAATAATAACTATGTAAAAATTAGTATTCACATTTAAGGTACATTTTAGCATCCAGGCCGAATTTCGCAGATAAACAAAAATACAGATAATAAATATTTTCCGGGAATCAACGATTTCCGACTGATAAAACATCAGTTATATTTTTATTGAAATTTGATCTATCTGCTTAATCTATGATACTCAAGTGTCATTAAACGGTGATAGAAAATCATTACATAGGCACGGTATATTAAAATAAAAAGTACAACCAACAGGCGTATTTAACCTAAAAAAATCCTAAATATAATAAAATTGTACAGATATAATTTTATAACTGGTTAATTGAGTTAATATATTACCATAAAAGAACAAAATAGGTACTACTTGGTACAAGGTAATACTTGTTAAGAAATCAGTAAGAAAATTCCAACCAAAATGACTTAAAAATTCGAAACGTATTAATTCGGTTAATACACAAATTTTTACTCGAACGTGCTAGTGAAGCTTATGTAACAAATGACAGTAGTTTATTTGACCATAATATATCCGTTAATCTATGACGATATCCCAACAGATTAACCTAACGTGAAAATTTCACATTCCGTCTAGTCTAGATCTAATAACAAAATCGCGCAGCCTTGAAATAGTAGGATTTGATCCAAACAGATTTTTTTTCTGCTCCAGTAACCTCCTTCGCTCGTGACCGCCGACAGGGACGGTTTTCCGATTGAGCTGTTCGCAGTTCCTTTGCAAACCGTTCTTTTTTTTTTTTAATCAGCAAATTAGCGGCATTTTTATTGATCTTGGCCTTGGAAGAATCGCGATGATCCAGTAATTGCACCCTATCGCCGGCCAGTCAACAGACCTCTCATTATCAAAATACAATATCATGCAGGAATTCAATTTTACTCACTTTCAAACATTAATATCTTAACAGGCGTTAATAAATAAAGAATGGAAATTAGTTCAAGTATAACTTCCCATCGTGTTTTTGAAAAACAATAATGCGCCTTCATAAAATTTAAGTAAATTTTTAATGGATGAAAAATATAAATAAAAAGTGGGAGACCAAAGGTTGGCTATCCAGATATGATTAGGATAAGGGCCGCGCAGGCTTAGGTGCCCCGATTTTACGTCACAGTACAATCAAGGATTTTTGACAACCTTTAATAATGCTTGGGCCACCTACCACCACCTGCGCACCCTCGGCCTTGGGCATAGGTGGCTGTTATTCCAACTAAGCCACTACACCACTAAACCACTACACCACAGGCGATCCTATAAATAGCACTATTATTTATTAATTTTCATAATGAAAAATTGTTGCTTAATAATTTTTTGTTTTTATTATCTAGGGATTTAACCATAATCATCTAAGGGCCATTATTTTTAAGGTTAAAGTAAGGTTTAATTTATTTATATAAACAGTGTATTTTTTTTTACACTTAAGACAGGATTATTTGATAAAATGTATTACATTCAGATTCAAAAACTATTGAATAACCTACTAAATTGATATACACGGATTAAAAAAAAAAAAGCTATTCCCTTTTTATATTTATCTTAGGGTCTTTATGCTTCATCAATCAGATACCTTGATCCCTATATAATTTTAATTATACTACCATGTATAATTAATATTAATTTCTCTGTATTTTGTGTATTTAGCCTTAAAGATGACCTGCAATGTGGGTCGAAACGTAGGCTTTCCGGAAATTCAAACAATTCTCCCTAAATAAGAGATTTTTTCTCCTCCACCCGGACCATTTTCTTGCTCTTATATATAAGATCAACTAATAATATTCAAGAGAAATGAAATTTTAGTTAATAACTAACGATACATTTATTACTAAAACAATGTTAAGATCGCGAAACCATTTTCTTTTCATAATCCTATAAATTATTGAAATAGAATTGTACTTAATAAATAGATTGTCTATTACTCTTTAAAACATCCCATTAAGTTAAGAAGTTTTAATTCAACCTGATCCAGTTTTAACAATCTATTTCAAATGCTCATTGGTAAGATCCTGAAGATAATAATAAAAATAAAGTTTAAATAAATATCCCACACAATTCAACGGCCTTGCTGAAGTAGATTTGCGTTCTGGTCAGTTGTGCAGATGGTTTAATCGTGCGACCATCCTCGTGATTTCTTGTTACAAGGTTTCATGAATAATTGAGGTAGGTAGTGTAGAAGATTGCCTCTTCGGTAGTTTTCGAAACCTTCCTACTTGACCATGCGTTTTCTAATTTTCGTCATATCTTATCGTTTACGCTTTTCAATTTTTACGCATAATCGTTTCCTCTATTAAGACAGTTAGGTTAATTGATCGAACGCTCTTTTAATTTAGTATAGATGCGATTTATGATTTTACATTCAGAAATAAGCTGTTAAGGTTAAAAATAAAATATTCATGATTCATTACGCGATAAAATTTTATATCTGGGCACTGTTTCATAATTAACACTTAAGTACAAATGGTTGACTTGGTAAACAAAATTTCTGTAATAAAAATCAGTAAATTGGAAAAAAATGTATATAATTATCATTATCTAATTGTAATAAGTCACCTTTAAACTTTTCACTTCGAACATTTCCAGCTATATTAGTACATTTTTTCTTCATTACGAAATTGAGCTTTGTATGCAATGTGAAAGTCAGGGGCTGGCTTAGTAAAAGTATGGACCAAGGACGTTGTCTTATTAATACTGTCAATCAATTCAGGACGTAATATTTTTTAAAAACCTTTTTAGTAGTAATATAAACATAGATGGCATGTCAAAATTTCTTAGAGTAACAACCATTTTTCCCCGCAAACATTGAAAGGTTTTTGTCTATGAATGACCGAAATAAACCAACTTCTGCTATTACCTTTATTCAACAGAGTACAATTGGATAATTTCATATTAAAAAAAAAGTAAATAAAGCTGTACCACTACAACTCGTGAAGGATCTTGGGTTCTATTTTAAGACCAATGGTTGTAAAGGGACGTGATTTGACTTTGATCATGCACGACCACCAGGTTTTCCCCTATTTTGAGTGTCCACTTTATAGAAGCAGGGTGAGCCCCAGATCCCTAAGAGTTCATTTCCGCTGTTAAAAGATTGAATATATTCTGCCACTCAACCGCTAAGCCACAACACTCCGTTAGTTTCGTATTACATATAATAATTTTAAAAGAAGGATGGAATTAGTTGGAATTAGAGGTGTGTATAAATAACACCAAATAAGTGAAACTTATTTTTTATTAGTGCCGACGTTTCAACATACGTTGTAGGTCATCTTCAGTTCAGATAGAAGGAGAGGATTATTATAATGTGAACCGTATTACAATAACAGAAAAAAAATTATAAGAATGATTCAAAAAGATAACTTGTAAACAATAAACCAACTGGTATGACAAGGGTGGATTAAATCATATTGATAGTGATTTTCTAAGGAAAGGATTCAATAAATCATGGTTTTGTGGATAAAAAATCTTATCATAGCCAATAATGAACTCGAGCATCAATCCTGATTTCTAAGAAGGATTTTTTTTCAGAATGGAGATAAGTGAACAGGTAGACTAAGTGTATGTCAAGGAATATAGCAATATTGAAAACGATATATATATCATAAAACGGCATTTAAAAATAAGTATGAGTTTCAAAGGAAGAAATTTATAACCTTATAAATGATTATAAATATATTAATTAAAAATAAAATCATTTCATAAAGAAATGAACCTTTCAAAAAACATATGTAATCATCTATACTTCGGAATGTTAGTTCCTGGTGTGGTTACCCAAAATATACATATTTATCATGATTACACTATTTTTTTCATACTGAAACTCACAATTATTTGCATTTTCGAAAATATTAAAAAGCAGACGAATGAAAATTAAAATCTTGTTTCAATATTTTATAAATATTTTTAGTGTTATTTTTTTTATATAGTTTAAATTGTTTTTAAAACATAAAAAATTTAAATATAGTAACATAAATAGTTCATATATATATATATATATATATATATATATATATATATATATATATATATAAATAATATAGTACTTTACAGATCAAAGTTTATATAGGTTTAATATTAATAATTTGACCATGGAGGATGGATATATCCCCAAGAAAATGTTTAATAAATATACATTTTATGAGGTATCTATACTTGATTTTTACTAATTATTAGGTCAATTTTTATTGAAATTATGTATTTATCTCAATATAATTATTTGTTCTTAATATAATTGTTTTTTTTACAGATGTATAGACAAATAACTTTTTAAAGTTATGTATAATGCAGACGATTGATAATGACATATAGTTGTCGAAACGTTTTTAAAGGAATTAAACTATGTACAAATATACAAAATTTAAGATGACTAGACTGGATGATGTTTCTTTCCCCCCAAAATATAAAAATCAAAAGATTTATAGTCCAGTTTACATTAATTTAAAAATAAGTTGTTTTTTTTAATTTGTAATAAGCTGACAAAGTTTAACGTTATATTAAAGTTGTAGCAAAAAGAAGTAATAAAAACCATACTGGAGTTACTTTAAATAAATCTTTCTAAAGAGCACCCAGAGAACTCATTTCATAATCTACTTTTTTTTTTAAAGAAACGCTTTCTAATTGGCGTCTACTTTTATGTTGAATAGACTAACTTTTATAAGTGAGCTCGCTAAATCCTAAAAAAAATACTGGAAATAGCTTTCAATGAATGAAGAGGAAAATGTATATGAATAAAATGTTTATGAATGTCTACGAAAAAGTGTAATAATGATAAGTTAACTAAGATAGAATTTTATGTGACTTATAAATAGGCAGAAATTTTATTACATTTTAATTTCTTCGTCATATTTTTTAAAAATTCTTTTTACTTAGTTAAAATGTTAACGGTCCAACCAAGATGGTATCTTCTTTAGAACCTTTATCGAAACATTCATGCTATTAACACCCACAGTAGCAATAGGAAAAATAAGTATTGACACATGGTACATAGAGGTGTTAGGTCAAAATAGGTTTTTGACACAGGAAAAACCTATTGAGGTGAATGCTGAAAGTCTAAATTTAAACTCAGGTTGTTTATTCATTTAACGTTACTTTATACTACTATGGCTAATCGTAAGATGATGCAGTGGAATTTTTCAGGATAGGGATATTTAAGGAATATCTGACAATGCATAGCCTCGGGATTGCACTATTCTACTCAGCGTGAAAATCGTAAAACAAAACTCCTTCTTTCTAATATATCATTTTTAGTGAGGTGAAGTGTTATTATAAATATAAATGACTTCGGGGACAGTAGATATATTTATAAGTGTTAATGGCTATAAGAGTAGGTAGAAGAACATAATTACAACAGAACAAAGAAAAGATATGTGGAAATTAGAGAGACGAAAAAGGGCCATGTTAAAAACGTATAAGTTAAAAACAAATAATTACTTTTAAACAATAAGAAAAATAGCCTTATTTTACAGGTTTGAATAAATATTTAGATGAAAAAGTGAGGAGATAGAAGAATTGAAATAAAGTTTTTATTATTTTTATATTATATATCATAAGGGGAAATGATATATTTTTCAATAAAAAAATATATTACAATGTCGAAAGGCCTCAGTAATAATCTGGTTTTCGGATTTTCTTCTAAAGTGGGTTACGAAAGCCACTCATGGCAAAACTTTCCAATTTCTTTAAGAAACCACAAGGATATCACCGACATGTCATTGCATTAAATATTTAGCACTAAAGGCAGAAAAACAATAAAGTAAGATCGAATGTTCCTTGTAAATTTCGTTTTTTTTTTTTACGACTGTATTCGTTATTTTTTCGTTCTATAACAATTGATCATTATAGACACAGAAAAGTTGATTGCTTTAATCCCACATTATTTTACTAATCAGGCACTTGTCCAATATAGGGGGCGCCGTTATACTGGTAACACTAACTAGTCTAGGGACTTTCAAAACAAGAATCAAAGCTCAGCCGAGATCGGCTCCCTTCGACCTTCTTCATTCCCCATTTTATTCTTTTATTTTTAAATATAAATAATGAAGTAACTGTATTATTGAATTGACATAATTTAATTATTCTCCTTAAGATTCCGATCTTTTTCTATTTGAGTTGGTAAATTAATTTTTTGTCCTTGTTTTTTTTATATTATTTTTTATAGATAAGAAATTCCTTGGTTTTCCTATTTTCTTCCCCTTTGAAACGTCTTCTCTATTTGAAAACGTCTATTTTCGTCTAATTTTATTTGCCTTAATAATTAAAAGTAATGAAAAATCATCATCCTCCGCATCCTTCAGTATTTGATTGAATTGGTTTTGTAAATTTAACCACTTTTTCGCGGCACTTTTTTTATTTGCTACGGGTTTTTTCAAATGTTCTAGTAAGCCCTTACTCTCATGATTGCCAATATTGTCAGTAATTACTAGTTCTGCTCTATTATCATAATTCTATAATGCCTGGTACGCATTTTTTGAATGATATTCAGCTGCATACATTTCATGCGCCGACCTAATGCATGTATATGCTTACAGATATTCCATTTTATCGCATTTTCTATGCAGGAGCATAGAAAAGAATTTATGCACATATCAGATTCGGTGCTTCAGATTTAGGGATCAGAATTGTACTGCTTAATCGTATAAATGTCTGTATTTTTGGATCCCGAAATGACCTAGCAATCGTTCTATTTTTCGATAATTTTCAATATTTAATGATGCTTCTTCATTTCGTTTCTTGACTTCTGACAATTTCGTTGTCAGTTTTCCCTTATTTAACGTTATCAACTGGTTAAAGCGTTTGTCTCGAACACTCATTAGAACATACAATGCTTTATCTAGGCGCCTTATTTTTTCCGGTATAAATAAGGGCATTTTATAAATAAACAGTCGTGAAAAATAATTATCGACACAAGGTGTATGAATAGACACTTGCGACTAGTTAGCGGATAGGGAGCCCATCTCGGACGAGCTTTGATTCTTGTTTTGAAAGTCCCTAGACCAGTCAGTGTTGCCAGTATAATGGCGCCCCTATATTGGACAAGTGGATTCAACTGTAAGAGAATATATATAAAGGGCACAGACTCGCTTACACACACGCACATACAAAAAAAGAGCATGAGAGCGATATCATTTATAAATAATTGTTAAAGAACATGATAATAATAAAATCCTGCTCTTATTAATTGAAAAATAATAAGAATGATGACCATGTTACGAATGCACTAATACCACTCTTCAAGCGTATTAGTACCTACTCTTATATCTGGGATATTTATAGTCTGATAGAAGTATAGAAAATAATTTATTTAGCTGATATAACGGTATCGATATAGGAGGAAATGTTAAAACAAGCAATTGCACGATAGCTATTATTAAAGTTATTTATTGTTCTTAGAATTGGCATTGTAGTTACTGGTTAGATAAACATTGACAATGTGAAATTTATTTACAGTATTTTTTAATATATTCATTAATCATTAATGGTAAGTAAACTAAAAACGTTCACTCACATTTTTAATGAATAAATATCAGACAAAGCCATTATAATTGAAATCTGGTTTATGTCATATTCATTTATAAAGAAAAGACATATTTTCTAAGAATAAACATTATTTTTATTTGCATTTGAGGTACATAGTGTCGAATAGGCCCTTTTTCTGTGATATTTTCTTCATTTCATGCAATTCTTCACTGCTTTTCTGACAATCTCAAAGTATCATATTCTTGAGCAAATAAGAATAAAAGTTTACTCAATTAAAATAATGCCTAAATCTATAATTACTTTATATAAAAGTAATGTTATTTATAGTTTACTGTTATGTAATTATAAAGACTGACCAGCCAATACAAGTAGGAGACTACCAGGCTTTGTAATAGAGAACCACCGATTCTAATTCTAAACAAAACTAAAAAAAAAAGAGAATTATAATAATTTATATGTTCTTGAGTGTGTAAATATCTATCAATATAACGTTTTGAGAATACATTTATGCTAAACTGATTACAAAACGTTTTCAACTACACCACTCAATCAATACAAATGTATAATATTAAGAAATGCACTATAGTGTAAAAATCTAATGGCACTAATAGTGTAAAAATCTTTAAAGTTATATCTGTTTTTATATCATAAAAAAAAATTAGAAAATTTGAAGTTTACTGAAAAAAAATATATAACGGCAATACAAGATATTGTCTTTTCGATATTGTCCAATGATTAATGTAATACCCAATCTACTACCTGTACCTCTAAAACTCGTGAATAGGTATAGCATTAAGTACATGGTAGAGACTGTACCGTTTCATGGACAACTAGTGCAAGGAGGTGATTTGGCCTAGATCACGCTCAACCGCCAGATACTCCCCTTATATTGGGTATCTACTTTATAGAGACTGCGTGAGCCCCAGAAGGGTCCTAAATCCATTTCCGGCCACTAACAGGCTAAATAGAAGTATTTCCAGCAGAGGGATTTAAACCATAATTTTCGGCATGGCAACTCAGTGTTCTACCACTGAGCCCTTCCGATCCCTTAATACCCAATTTAATGTAAGTTATTTTAATGATGTAATTTAAGGGTTAGTCGAAACGTTATAGATATAATTACCGGACACATATATTAAATTATAAAACTTGACTTAATGGTGAGTCATCAAAGAAAAAAATATTGGATATTCAGGTTACTTATGTGGTTGCGTAGGCCCGACATTTTTTCCTGCTTTTAAAACCCTTTCTATCTCCAACTTCCAAGGATTGAACGTCCATGAACTAGTTTACACTTATTGGGATGGCATCACTCACTGGGATTTCATGCTTTTTATTGATCCGCGCTATCAGAAACGGGGATTTATAAGTGAGTCATAAGTTCTCTCTCTTTTCCCGGTGCCTTTCAAACGTGAGATTTTTAAAAAGTAATATACATATACATAAGAAATTGCAGAGAAATTAAATATATTACTCTACATCATAAAGGAGGTAGGGGAGGGTGGTCGTTCCATTGACCTTCAATCCTCGAACCGGTTCGGAAATAAATCGAATGTTCTTAAGGCGAAGACTGAGGCTGGTCAGTATTTACAAGAGTATATTGAATAGTAAACACTAGATAAAATTACTTTTCTTTAAAGTGATAATAAACTATGACCTTATTTTAATTGAGTAAAGGTCTGTTTTTATATACAAAATTACAAAAAAAGACAGAAGGCCTGTATCACAGAAATGGAAAAATCGGAAACTATTTATCCTGGCACCATGTGCTTCATATAGTTGGGGATATAAATGAAAATATATTCACTGTAATGAAATTTGATATGGTTAATCTCAAGCCTGGATAAGGACATAGGCTACTTTTTAAAAATACTATCAATTATATTATTTGCTGGTTGTAAATCCGAGCCATACTTTTATAACCTCAACAATATCTGTCAAATCACATATATTTTGAGATCCACGTCGGAAAAGTTCCCTCTCACTAACCATATTTGTTTCCTACCATAATCCTCATTTATTTCGTCTGACATGTTATGTATGCAGACGACTTGCAGATGCACATATGTCTAAATGTTCGAAAGACTTTTCGTGAAGGATAATATTCGTAATATTAAGCCCCGGACCTAATAAGTTTAGATTAATCTCGCTGAAACCATGGAAATTCGTATAGGTTCAAACCTATCCGTCAATGTCCTGCTTTACTATCCGTTACTTTTCTTGACAACATTCCCATACACTTCTAAAACACAATGAAAAACCTTGATATTATATTTCAACATTACGAATCACCATATTTTCCAAATCAACCAATAAGCTATCTCAATCTTCATACAGCTCCTGAGATTCCGTGATTCATTTCCCGGAAGAACCCGTTATCTCTTGGTATCCTCTCGTTCTCCCCCACTTTTATTACGGAAGCTTAGTGTGTAAAGAGCTATCTGGTGAGCAAGCAATGAGGCTAAATGATCAATGAATTATTTCACAAGATTTATTTTCGGTTTTCCAAGTTAGTATTTGTCACATGTTCCGCAGGGGTACCGGGCGAAGATTGCTCTATTCCTGTTCCATCTTTAACTTTCACCAACTTTTAACTTTAACTTTTAGCGTTTCCATCATGCATTCTTATATCCAACGACCTTCCAATTAGTATATCCCCTGTTATAGATGTATTTCTTGTGAAAAAGTTCTTTGTTAGTCACGATTCTTTGATCTGGAACTCCTTTGCCATATCTATTGTCAAGCCTCTACCCTAATCCCATTTAGCTTCGTTACCCAAATGATCAATCTTTCTGAATAAGCATTCAAAAGTATATTTTATTTATGTTTTTTGAAGTATGTGTGTGTATGTGCATATTGTACATTGGCAAATTTTAATTTACGTACTTATTTCATCTATACATATAAAATGCTTTATCCTGAATGACTGAGCGATCAACGCACAGCCTAAACCGCTGATCGTAGTGACCTGAAACTTGGAGGGGGTGTTCTTTGTATGACTTGGGAATCCGATAAGAAAGGATTTTCCGAAATTCTATCCCTAAGGGGGTGAAAAAGGGGGACAAAGTTTGTATGCTGCTCACGTGTTTCTAACTCGCAAAATCTACGTATTTTCGCTGAACAAAACAAATCAAATACCATATATATATATATATATATATATATATATATATACATATATATATATATATATATATATATATATATATATATATATTAAATTTTTCGACAGCGTGAAATACTGTACAAACCCACTTTTCACGACGCTCACCCCAGCAGGACGGCCACAAACGTGGCAAGATCATGTACGTAATCTCAGCCTAGACTGAGAAAATAAATAAATAAACAAATAAAAATAAAAGGACACGGTGAGCCCCATAACCGGAAAAATATACAGTTAGTGAATATAAATAAATAAATTACAATTTCTCCTTTTTCTTCACCCTCCTCTTTACAGTACAAGTGATCCTTTCCATCCTATTCTAAAAATCCTACTTAACAATCTTCAAACCTAAAGGGGCTAAGAAAAAAAAAAGTTCACTTCTACTCCAATCAGAAAGAACTAATGAGCCCCATCACTAGATGAGTGGGGATCTACCATCTGATTAATCTTAAGAAAATTCAATGTACAATCCTCTCTTAAAAGAGATACCACGTATCATTACTAATATTAATGATAAATTAATAGTTATTATCAAAAAATAATAAAAGCCAAGGGGATAAGAAAAAAATATTCACTTCTCGCTGGTGCCGTACGCCAAGTGAAACCGTTACACTAAGTGATCCTTTTCAATAAATTCAATAACATCACTAATAATCATTTACTGACACGAACTACTGTAAACTTCTATCCGTCCCGTTTGGTAATCAGTGTCAATGTATGTTTCATGGCTGTTCTGATCCGTTTACTACAGAAGTGGATATCAATTAAGAAATATATGGGATGTGACAGATATTGTTGAGATTATAAAAGTATGACTTGGATTTACAACCAGCAAATAGCATAATTGATAGTATTTTTGTAGGATCGACTATATCATCTTGGATGATTTGAAGTTAAACATAAGGAATTTACATAGTCATAAAGTCGCTATGTTGAAGGTTCCGGGTTCAAGTACGGCTATGACAGAGAAATTATTTGATCTTTTAACAGCCGTGGTTGGACCTGTGGGATTGAAGAACTATAGTGGAGCGCAACAATCCTCTATCAAGTATGTACCCTAAACTGCCGGTTGAACGTGACAAATCACCTCCCTGCACAAACGCTAGAAACAAAATAGTCTCTGACAAGTATTGAACCCAAGACCGTTCATATTTTGTTTTTACTTTTATTTTTTAGAGCAAACCGGAGATTAATAATAATTAAATTTTAGGATTTTTAGATTAAGTGAAAAAAATAGTCTCTGATTGACCTCATGTCAATAAACATCTGTCAATCTTTAGTTCGAATAGCTATGTATTTCGCTGATATTGTTTAAAACATAAGACTTTGAGGTAAAAGAGATTATTTAGATAATTATAAACTAACTATTAATTAAATAGGTACAGCTATTATATTTAATATTTAGTTAAAATAGAGCTATATATAGTTAAAGGATACGGTCAATTCCATTACAGTTGCCATTCTCCATTCCTGAGGAGCCTATATATAAATATTTTTCTTATAAATAATTCAAGAGATGTACGCGACAGTGGCGCCCTTATCGTCGCGTTTCATTATTTCCTTCCCCTTCCTTTGATGACCGCCATTCTTTAATGAACGCTATCAATTATTACATTAATATTTTTAAAAAATAAATTAAACAATTTATTTCTAAACATTTGTTCACCATTTTAATTTAAAGTTTTCTCAATTAAAATAACGTTTTGTGAATTTTTCTCAGACATCTCTCTCTAAAATAGACAAATTTTTAATTTTCAAGACCAGGATGAACCTGATGAAACTAAAAAAGTTTGTTTAATTAGATTTTCATTAACGTCGCATAGACTGCTGAGGCCATACTGCTCTTCTTAAATTCATTGAATTAACTTCGTATGTTTTAAATACATCTGAGTCCTCTGTAGTTTGTTTCCTTTAAAGGGTTGGCACGTTTCGATATCCAAATTTATAATTTCTATTTGATGCTTCTTATATTCAAATAGATGGGTCACCGTAAATTCTATATTATCACAGCTTTGGCAGGTTGGTTGGTACAGCCCTAAAAGTAGGAGATGTCAGCCAAGTGTGTCCAATTCTTAGCCTGCTTATTACGCCGCATTCTTTCGGCGTTGGGCCATTTGGATGGATCCAAGCAATATTTTTAATTTTTTTAAACACTAAAGATGCGTTTATTTAACATTTAAAAACTCTTGAAGGAAAGTAAGCCGGAGGAAATTTCGCGTATGAAAATGGAACCTACGTAGGTTTAAAGTCAAGATATATATCACACAATTTTAGGTTTAATCTGGCAGTCATACCTATATATCTAAAAGTACACATAAGTAACCTTTATAACTACTGTGAATGTATTATTCATGATAATAAACATAAACATTTTAATAAATAACTATAATAACATACTAAACAGAAATATTAGAGGACCAAAACAGAAAGACGAAGGATAAGGCTTCACTCCAGAGGCACCACAGAATTGTCAACATGAGACTTTCACGTATGCTTCACTTGGTTTGATAATAATATTTCTTATTGTTACTGATACATGAAAAAAAAAGCTGGCTAGAATGGATTTCTTTAACACTTTTCTTAAAAGGTAGCCCACTACATTTACTGTTACTCTGGATTCAACATAGGTAGTTACTCAATTAACCAATTCATAGAAGGAAATAATCCTTCTTCATATGTTTAACCACTGGTATATAAAGAAAAATACATAATTTCCTGAAAATAGATTTCCGATGGCTGGCGTCGATTAGGAATTTCAATTAAGAAGATGTGAAAAAACTTTCACGATACCATATAATTTATTGGTAGATTTCACTCAATATTTAAACTTTCTTTTTTTTTCCTTTTAGTTCTTTTGGAAGGCCAACGCGATAGATGGATGACCTTTGGCTGGCGCGAATGAAACGAACACGCACACAACCTAAGGGAATGTCAAGTCCTTGTCGTGTGTTCGTTTACATTACAAAACAACTTAAACTATTTTTTATACTTAATAAAAATGACAGAATAAACATATTTAATGAGGCTACTGTCTATATTAGTTGCTGACGACGAATAATGAAGTTTATCTGTCGTTAAACTAACAAATAAAAAGAAAATTTCTAATAAAGTTTCGTTTTAATTTTAATCTTCTAAATTTCGAGGGGCTTTAAACTCTAAGAACTGCTTAGGCCGGAAGTAATATAAAATATAATATAATATAATTAGCGGTTGTGTGCTATGGTTTCACACATGTAAAATAGGCCCAAACTCCTAAAAAACAAAATAATACATTGTTTAGTTTTATTACTTCAAATATCCATACCGCGTTTATGAAATTGACCTAAGTAAATTTGGCTATCATGATATGGAACTGACTTGAGTCACTTTTGCACTGTTGTTTTAAAATTTACTTACGTTACTTTTGCACTCATGACATGGAATTGACAACTTACATTTTGCAGTCATGGTGTGGAATTAACTCAAGTTATTTTTATACTCATGATGTGGAATTGACTTAGGTTACTTTTGAACTATTATTTTGAAATCGACCTATGTTACTTTTGCACCCTTGCTTTGGAATTTTATCAAGTTACTTTTGCACTCATGATATGGAAACGACTTAAGCAGCTTTTGCACCTGTAGTTTATAAAGATATTAACATTTTATGGATTGCAATAACGTTTTCACTCTTTTTCCACATTTACCCTTCCTTTTTATGTTCAAAACGGTTATCAAGATCATTAAAAATCTGTACAGCTTATCACATACAAGGGGCATATGACATGACAAGTTAGCCTTGGGCTCGCGCTGTTCAGCATTATCTCTAAAACGCAGGGATCAGTACTATCACTTCTTATCCTTGTTTGATCCTTCAAAAAACTCTGCATGTCCTATTTCGGTCTCTTCGTTTGTGATCATTCATTCGTTCAATATTCTTCATCAACTTCCATTCGTCAATCAGGAAACCTCCTCAGAAGTGAGGATGAGTTGGCCAACCAGCTTAGGAGCACAGAGGCCAGAGAAAGCCAACTAGTTGTCGGCAGGTGTTCCTTTCACTGACCGTCAATGGCCACTTTCTTAGGGTAACAATCCGTGGTATTGAGAAGGATTAAAAGAAAGGATCGTCCTAAAAGGTAAAACAGTGGCTATGTTTTAGAGGATATTTTTGAAAATACTTCCAATTTCTAAACGATCATATGAATGAATATATAGTAACTAAAAAGCAACAAGAGATTCTAATGTGTATCCCCAGAAAAATTAAAATTAGCAGAAAACAATGAGTTAACCTGAATGCTTATTTAGCATTCGGAAAAACTCCTCAGTTAAAATGTTTCTTCAATTTTAATGTATTAGTAGATCATATTTTTAATAAAATATGTTGAAATAAATAAACAATTGCTTTTTAAGTAAAGTTTAAGATTTCCAAATCTCATAATGACAGTTAATATAACATCATTTTAATCATTAACAGAAGCTATAGAACAAGATTAATCGATTCATTCATTCAAAGTCATCCAGTCAAATAAGTTAAATGAAAATAATGGAGTCTACTAATATAAACGTGTGGAGTTCCAGACCAACTCTGACAAATAATATAATATATTTATTCTGTTATCACCCTAGTATTTATTTAGTATATGTATTGCTGAAAATGGGTGTTGAAAAGAAAACAGAACAGTCCGAGAGAGCCGGACTAAATTTTAAAAAACAATAAATATATTTCCTCTGAGATGCGATAGCTTATCATTGTTTATCAGTTTGCAACCCAAAATCTCTCGGGGGAGACGTAGTTCGGAATTTTAATGACTCCTCTATTGAGGCGAAATACCATAGAAACTCACGACATTTTGCCTCCAATGATATTCCTGTCGTTTCCCTTCCGAAGAATCATCAACTCTAAAGATCATTGACCTCTCCTTTATGTACGACGAAACCTTTGGGAACATGTTACAAAGGACACAGTATTTGCTATGTAACACAGAACGAGGAAATGCCAGGCTAGGAAGTGTTCTTCTTTCGACAGCTTTAGGATTCTCATTTCCATGGAGTAGGTGGTTTCCGCGATGTGTCAAACCAATACTTAGCTTCACCTTTTACTTTCTTAAATAATTTCCGAGATTTATCGAGGAGTGGAAGATTTTAGCGACCTGTAGAAAGCGGCAATGGGAGTAGAAAGTTAAACTATTATCCGCCTCTGATTCAAACAACAAAAGATATATTAGAGTTTTTAAAATGTATTGAATAATATTAGTATACCTGATCTATATATGGAGAAGAAAATCAAAAAGAAAAGGTCAGAGAAAGAATTTCTTAAATTCCTAAATTACTTAAATTCTTAAACTATTTATTGGAATTTGAAGTGTCGACCCATATTGCAGATCTACTGAGGGACTGGATAGACAAGATACAAAAGCAGATTAAAATGAAATATAAAAATTTAAAAAAAATAAAATGTATAAAATACTATATAAAAATAATACTATTAGAGTAAGCTAGGGTAAAAATGTAGAAATCGTAGGGATTGACGTTCCTGGTCTTCTTTAGGGCTAGATATACAATATACAAACGAACTAAAAAAGACATAAAAGAATTGTAATGAATAAAAATAAATACATTAAAATATAGAAATAATCCTATTGAAGTAAGCCAGGCACAAAAGTAGGGATAACTTGAATTACTAAATCAAATAAATGTATTCTTTTTACTGAACTAGAACAAAAGGATATGCGAGACCGTGTATGTAAATTAAAAATAGTTTTTTTAAAATAAGACCAAAAAAATAACCAGAAAGCTTGGATTCCCAATATCCGTCAGTGGTTATGACAAAAATAGTTGTAGACAAGTTTTTTTGCTGTTAGTGGAATGCAATAGCCACGTTCTGTTTTCCATCTAATCTAAAGAAGTTATTATATTTACTGAAGCGCGAGTAAACATTAAAATATTGAATAAAGGATGAGGAATTTAGTTACGTAGTTGTACACGAAACAAACAAATTTTACGAAAGTTTAATATCTAGTAGTAATATATATAAATCATCAAAATTCTTTCAGCTGTTATCCACTGATAAGATTTTTTTTTTATTCATTTAAATCTTGGCGAGATTGCAGTTCATTACGACAGACGAAAAAGAAAAAAAACAGTCTGTAAATCTTTATGAATAAGTTACCAATTAATATCTAAACACTATTTATTTCATTTCATATTTTTTTTTATTATATCAATATCTTCCAAAAATAATAATAATAACAAAATAACAATAATGAATTAAACATAAGTGAATGCGAGCAGTGAACCGGAGATCCCTGGCGCGTGGAGGAAATATCTCCAAGCTTACTATCGTGGCGACTGTTTACTATCGACTTCCTTTATTAGTTCTCCCATCCACGTTCTTAATGATTATCACAACATGCCATCTCATTTATTCAGAATCCACATTTTGAATATTAAAAAGGGTGGGAGCGATCAGAATTTCAGAAAAGAGATGAGCTAGATATTATTCCATGAACGTCATGGTTCAACAAAATATGTTATGAATCTAAAAAACCAAAAGACCAAAGCATTACAAGCTTTTCATTAAATTGCCCGTTTTATATGAGTTAAACATCATGATTCTGTTGGTCATGTTGCACATGATGATGTGAAATGTGTAAAGTAAGACTACTACATACATACTACAGGCAAATTAAAATTATAAATGGTAAATATTAAAATTCATAGGCATCAAGGTTTCTGAGTGATAAAACATAAAGATGGGGAGGGTGGCCCATAGATAAATATACAAAGCAAAGGGAATAAATGTGGAGTATCGACCAATAAGTAATCAAGTAGGCAATAAAAATAAGTAATAAATAATAAAATAAGGCCAACTATCGGACGATTTTCTTCTTCATGTAGAGGAAAAGGTCCACTTTTATTATTCAAGATAAATAAAATATAAATTAATAAATCGTTTCTAATTATATGAGAGCGTCACATAAACTAGGAATGCAATTGTGGACAAACAACTTACCCTACCAACATTTTATTGGATATAACAGATATAAAGAAAACAATTCAGTAATCAAAAGTGATAGAGGATGAAACATTTTCCAAATATTGTTTAAAATAAAAATTAATGTAACACCAAAATAACCCTCTAAATTTGAAAGTCTTTAGGATACCTAATAAAACTCTTTACACAATGTAAGGAGAAAAAAAGGAGGGCGATGGTAGAATTATTAGAATTAAAATTTAATTTTAATATATACGAGCTAAGATACTAGGCAAGAAAGGTTTGATACTAGTTTTAAATATTATAAATATAAATTTACTCAATATTCAATTTTAAAATGTAAAATAATCATTTATTGTATATCCAGGGGTGATGTGCTGCTCGAGGTGACTTATCAGATAATATGCATGTAAGTGTTTTTGTTATTTTGTTTTTGGCCCCGATGAAATCTTAATTGATTTACTAATTTATATACAGGGTATGAATGTGTGCATTTTATTTTATTTTATTATTAGTATTATTATTATTATTTACTTTACTTTATTATTTATTTTACTTTATTATTATTATTACCGCATTAATTTCTTTCTGTTACCGCACGTATATATTTATTTATTTTATTTTGTTTATATTATTGTTTTGTTATGGAATGACTGTAAGCTACACAGCACTATTACTTATTGCCCATACGTGGCAGATTGTCAGATAATTCAATAAAGTGTTAATATTAAAAAAAAAAAATTAAAAAAAAAATTATATAGATAAACGTTTCACATTAAAGATTTCGCAGTTGATACCAAAAATATTCAGTAAATGTAACAACGAACGCTTGCCGGTACCAAAGACAGTGTTTTGTTTCAGTAGATTGTTTACAATATTACAGAAATAACCCAGATTACAGCTGTCGAAATATGCTTGCTCCAGAGATAAACAAACCCCTCGACGAGTCCTTGACCCATAATTCCGGACGTTACCAACAAGAGTTCGTTGCCAGCGGAGGTCATGGATACTTCAAGATTTTATATCACGGAAAGTAAAGTATTTCTGAAAAATATGTATTGTGAGTGAATCGAAATCGCGGTGGGTAGATAGAATATATATGTTTTGCTTTAATTTTATTGTATAAGATATGGTAATGATTTTCAGAGAGTGAGAGTCGTTGAGAATGGAGAAAGCGACTTGGAAGAAGACAGGAATGGTGGCATGGACTCCTGAAGACATTAGCAGAAGAGCCGGCGTGCAAGGAGGACTGGAGGCGACCTTGGGCGTCGGTAATGAACTTGGCCAGCCAGGCCACTTTCTACAGGTTCCTCCATCAGCTTCACCACCTCGTGTAGCTCAAATATTGTCTTCATGGGATGCAAATGAGTTAGCAAGTCATAATATGTCTAACTTATTTGGGGACATAATTATAAGTATTTCGAAATAAAATATATGTAATCTATAACATTGATCAATCTTTAATACCCAGAATTCAGAGAATAGATCATTCTATATAACATGGGCATTAACTAGATACATTTTCTTATATTTTCGGGTTGCACATTCAACTGCAATCATATTAAATTGTATATTTATACAAATTTTTACCAATAGGGGGCCACCTGTGGTCTAATGGTTAGAATAACAGCCCACTGTGCCCTAGATGGAGGGTTCATAGCCTAGTCTTAGGGTTAAGAACCCTTAATTATGCTAGCTTTCGGAAGGAACGTAAAATAAATCCCAGGTAATCGTTTAAAGATCTCCGTCCAAATTATATCTGCACAGGCAAAATTTAGGACTGCCATGTAGCACCGTCCGATTAGCCATAGCAGCATATAGTGACGTTAAATGAATAAACAACAAACAAACATAAGTTTACTGAGTGTTCCCTTTTGAAATCTGATATTTTAAAATTTCCAAAAGTTAATCTTTTAAAATTAAAAATTTACTTTATTTCTTATAACAGCATAAAAATTTGAATATTACCGAATGAAAATAGAAATATTGACTATTGGCAAACAATAAACTACAAAGCGAGCTGACGACATTTAGCGATGATGCAAAATGATAAACAGATGCAACGGTTTCGATTTCTCTTCACCATTTATTTTAATTTACATGGATTATTTAAGCTACTGGTAGCCAATATAGTCTTAATCTATGCAAAAAGTAAAAAATAAAAATAAAAGATCCACTTTATTATACTGCTATTTTAGTAGTTTTGGTTTGATAAAGTGCTTAACTTGCCTTTTAAGTTGATAAAGCATTCTATTCTAGCATTGAAAGCAGATATATAATATTTCATTTAATTTACAAAATAAATAGTTTAATAAATTATAGTAAAAAAATAATCAGTTAATGGATTTTTTGGGTGGCAACCTACTAATTCCAAGATCGCGAGTTCATACCCCACTGGTGGCCTAAGGAATCCTTATTTTTATTTTGAAGAAAAAAGATTTGTCCAGGCCGGGATTCCAACCCGTTCGAGTACCGCGAGTTGGTGGAGCACCGCGCTAGAGACGCGGAGGGCCCGGGTTCAAAACCCGGCCAGGGCAAATCTTTTCTCTTCAAAATAAAAATATTTAAAGAATCCGTAGTTATGCTGTTCTCCGAAAGAGGCGTAGAATGATTGGAGTCTGTACCGAGTCAGTTAACGGTGAGAAGAAATATAATGAAACCAATTAAAAATAATCTATTATTACTGTCTTTGTTATCTATTAGATAATACTCACATATTAATATATCTGTTTATATATTTATTTAGATGGTTTTCAATCATTAGGTACGTCATTATTCAAATTCAAATTCTGGTTCAAAAATTTCAAATTATACATTTTTTTCTTTATAATTTAAATCATCCCCACTTCTGTATCTAATATTTTCTAATAGCATTATTTATAAATTTTACTTCATGTGCTTTTATTCTTCACAATTCTTATTTATCATTTTAATTTGTTTAATTGAATTGTGCATATCCAACCCAGGAGAGGACCTACAAAGTGAATCAATCTGAATCAATTGTTCAACCCTATTTAAGAAAGTATTTCTCTGACCTCCTCGCGGACTATTTTCTTCCACATATGTATAAGGTAAATTAATATTATTTAATATTCAATTCCTACATACAGATTTAATTAATATTAATATTAATATAAGTGTCATGACTTCCAGCGAAAGAATAAATTACACTGAAATTCGGAACATTCAACCTTAAATTATTTCATTATTCTATTTTATTATTGATGGCTATGTTAGCCATGGTTATGCTTTATGAATTGGTAATGTATTATGAATTGTTTTTTCTAGAACGCTACGTTTAGTCCGTTTGTCTTATAACTGATAAAATACGAAGTCCAAATTTTTTTTTTCCAAATCCAGAAATCAATAAACAATTCTGGGAGCTCCTTTGAAAAACCTCATGAATTACAAAGGCTTGCCAACAAGGATTGTAAAAGTCGCCTAGCTGATTTATCAGGCGAGTAAAAGTATGGAAGTGATATGGCGTAAGCGGCATTCCTCGAGCGAGGGAGGGTCTATAGAATTAGCATAAGATCCATTTGTTCTCGAGTAACGGGGTGACAGCTTTAATACGATCCAGGTCTGTGACACTGCATTCCGGACCTCGAGTGAGGGAGTACTGTCACCGCTATGAGGAAATTCTTGTTATATAGTAACAACATAAATTCCAGCTTTATTGTAAATAAGTGCCATAGTTCAATCTAATTGTAGTCTACTTCATTGGAAATACCCTCCGCCTTTCCACTTTATTGTAAATGTGCATTACGAGATTAGCGACGGCACTCGACGGTGATCATTATGAAAACCCATACTACATTTCTTACAGCAAGCGGAGAGCAGAATGAAGAAACAAATAAAATAAAAAAACCGTACTACTACAACCATTGAAACGTTTTGGGTCAGTTTTACATGGCGAGTTTTTGTTGGAGGGTTTGGATTGAAGAAATATTCATATTTTTAAATTGGGTTGTTGTACCGGATATACAATAATTTACATAAGACAATTCAGGGACTCAGGGAGGGAAACGATAGGGAATAAAGAGCTTCTAAGCCAAATGTTGCGCGAAGAGATGTAAATATTGTTACACAAAAATTAATTACAAAAAATATTTTTTTAACAATTAATAGTCAACTGGTTTGATTTTTAAATATTTTTATTTTAAACAGAAAAGTAGGCCCTCGGCCGGGATTCAAACCCGGATCCTCTGTCTCTCCGTGACAGCGCTCTAGCCATTTAAGCCACCAAGGTCGCCTGCCGGCAGTGGACAAATCTTTTCTGTTATCCGATCCCATGTACTCGTGTTCTCGCAATTTTTGCGATGTATACACGAGAACGAATGTTCTTTGAACATTACTTTTAATGCAACCTGTTGCAAATTTAAAAGGATTGAAATTTGATTTTGGAAAAACTCAAAACTCTAAATAAATATGCTAGGTGAGGGTAATACTACAAAAGAACGCTGTGTAGAGCTGAAGTTTTATCTAAAGAATATTAATACCAGAATTACTAAATGATTAATTTAAATTTAAGTTCATTTTAAATAATCGTTATAATAGAACGGTTAATTGATCGGGTTCTAAATTAGTATTCCATTACAAATAACTTGCATTGTACGTTGCATTTGTAGAATTATTCATAAAAAGAAATCACGCTGAAATGCAAGAAAACATCTATACGATCGCGTGTAATAAGAAAAGAAAAGTTCAAAATATCCAACTACTAGTTTTAATCTAGTGAAATTAATAGTTTCAGTCCTTTGATAGGGTTGCCAGGTTAGTAGTGAAGGTAGAACTATCTAAAGATAATATTTTTCCATGCATATCGGGTTTTCATATTGAATAATTCTGAATATGCTTAACAAATTTCTTCCTTTCTCTTACTGAAAATTTTAAATAGCAGGAGTCCAACATGTTGTTGCCACCACCTACCATTGCTTTGGTTCGTTTCGGCATGCGAAAAACGCGAAGTTCCCACAGTAGCGACTGGCTGAGACAACAACACTATCTACTATCAACAAGAATAGCGATTACTCGAAAAAACAAAAGGTTTGATCCGCAATCAAGGGAAATCCCTCGGCCCGCTTTATGTAAATGAAAAACAGGATGTTGTAAGGCTTAATGAAAATAATTGGTGCTTAAGGATTTGTTTAAAAAGAAACGGAAGTAAGAAGTCTTATCTTCAATTCAGCATTGCGCTGCTGATTACTACGAAGGACATTGTACAACCGCCATGTATTACTGAATGATAAAACAATCAATTAAAATCCCTGTAAAACATCATACTACTAGTGGTCTGATCAAAAACAACTATCTCGATTTCAGTACATGTTGTCATATGTACGAGCAATTTAAGATTAAGGAATTAGTTAATGGTACTACGTGTTGTATAAATTCGCAACAAATCCGTGATAGACCCAATTTTCCACAGGAAATATTGAACGGGTATCAGATAAATCCGATACAAATGAATATTAAAATAATATTTAATCATAATAATAATTTATATCTCTAAATATACACATTACATACAACTGGAATACTAATGGAAAAACAAGTCCGAAATGGTAACATAACGCGCTCTTAATCACCAAAGTAATTACCCAGATATTCTCGGCCCCCTTACACTAATTGTTATCTGGAATAATGCCAAGTGGTAATGAGTCGTACATGTAAAAATTATGTAAATTGTTAAGCCTCTTACTGACAAAAGCAATTAGATGAATCCAGTTTCGTAGAAAAATGTGTTGAGTTTAAGTTTTTTTTTTTTTATTTAAAAATTATTCATTGAAATTTATAACTGTACTATAACAATACAAATAAACATAGTGACACGAATTACACGTAATAGAATGGATAAAGGCAAGTAGAAAAGCTACACAGGGGATAACAGATGCTGATGACCATGGATGTTGTGCGTCTACAAAAAATAAAACCTAAATCTCAAATAACAAATTCAACTTAAAAGGTCACGAGGCTATCTTATTTTCTGACGCCTCAGAGTATTATCGGGGATAGAAGAAGTAGCTAGGTTTTATTGGGAACAGAGTTTGTCATGAAAGGACTGGTATCGGGTTCGGGCCAAATCAGGAACATATGGTAAACTGAGGTCTTTATGGGTTACTTTATTCCTGGCAAAGTAAGTAGCATATAAAGGATTTTATGAAGGATTTTGCAGTGTAATATTGGATATGAGAGGGATTTGACAGTTTAGTGGATCTCCAAAGTATTGGTCTTATATCAGTATATAGCATAGGTCTTGTAATAGTATATGAGCCTTTCAATTAATTAATTAGGAGCTAAAAACGTTTGTCTACCGACAGAAGTGAAAACTCAGAACTTTGGAATACCTGTGTTCTTTTTTTTAAATTTTTATACCAATTATGTTCTGAATTATTTAAATTTTTATCATTAGTCTGGTTTTTACACATACTTAGAATCCAAACAATAATTATAAGTAGTTTACATTTTATTCTCAAGTAGTTTATAAATTAATTAATACCTGTTATTACAGTCGTGGTCATAGAAATTGTATCACTTAAAAATAATGGAGGATCTCCTTAAACCAATGTTCTTATCCTTTGATAATTTTAAAATGCTTTGCAAAGGAAAAGAGTATGTTATTAGGGCGTGAAAATTGGTTAAAACCCAAACAAAAAATAAGTAATATTCATAAAAAAAAAAAAATGTTTAGTGTTACCGAGGAATTTAAGAAAAAAATTGTTTTTTACAGTCTATTTGAAAAAATTACTCCATTGGTTTTTTTGCAATACAGTTTATTTTGCCAATTCCAAAGTAGGAAAACCATGCCCAGACCATCACACTTTCCAGATCTTTCACTGTTTATACTGTACAGGATTCGTCAAATCTTTCATTTGGCCGACGTCTTAAGTATGGAGCACCGTCAGAACTGAAGATATTGAATTTACTCTCATCTGAAAACATCACTTTCCTCCTGTCATCAGATGTCCAATTTTTAAAATTCTGCACCCAATTTCGGCGAGATGTTTCATTTTTCTGTTAAGAAATAGCTTTTTGGCTGGTTTTCTTACCAGTAAAACCTTTTACTCTTAATCTTCTGCCAACAGTTTCTCGATTTAATTCTGCTAAATTGCTATCTGCTAGATCTCTAAATATTTCTTTAGTAGTTTTGAAGCGATTTTCTAAGGATAATCTCATCATTATGCGATCTAAACGCTGATCTTTCTTCCTCTCCCTTCCAGTCTCTTTCTTTCGCTCGGTAGATCCCTGGGAAAGATTTTTGTTTATTATTCTTATCACAGTGGCTTGGTTGCACCTCACTCATTGCTATCTCACGCGAAGAAAGTCCAGCTTCAGCAAACATCACTTTTTCCTCAATAGACATTTGTTTGAAACTCAGTCTATTGGACATAATAATAAGAAATACGTGCTTAATATTAGATACTCTAAACACAACTAAACTATAAGTCAATGATTCCATGTCACTCTAATACTAGTAGCTAAACAAATACAATCCTACTATTTGTTTAGGAACAAAAAGGTAACAATCATAGGTGATGCAATATCTAGGACCCCGACTGAATTCTTAAATCAATCGAATTCTAACCTTAAAAAATAAATTTGAATAAAATAAACGTATAACTCATATATATCCACAAGCCGCTAAGTGTCGTCAGTCTCTAGCATGTTACTGACGAGAAGCTACAAATTTATCTTCAACCAAAAGTTTTCACATAAAAAATGAAATAATAATAATTGCATGGCAAACGCATTTCATAAATATTCCATAGAAAATTCTTCAGGAAATAATACAGTCTTTTCAGCATGCTCAATGAGGACCCCATTCCGGTAGAACTCTCCGGCAAGCAGGTAGGGCCTGGAAGGGTAATTTCCACAATTATTGAATAATTTATGGGTTCCTGGATGGAGGATAATGACGCGCTTGCTGGGGGGGGGGTCCAGTGATTTATGCAGGCTATGAAAACTTTCTGCCTCCTCCCAACAGGCCGGTATTCGGGCCCTGTCTTCCACCTCACTGCAACCAGTTAAGAAGGATGGCTGGGTATTTACTGGAGCCAATGGATCACGTTCAAAATGGTACACTTGGATATTGATAGAAATCTAAAATAATCAAGGAATTAAAAACAATAAGGATGGTTTGAATTAGTCAGGGGTATTATTTATTTTATGGTACTGTTTCTTTGACAACGGTTGCGGAGAGAGGTGATTTATCCTAGTTCACGATCAAACCGCCAGATTTCCCCCCTTTATTTTGGGTTCCCATTTTATTGAGGCTGGTTGAGCCCAAGGATGTTCCTACATCCCAGAGGATCCATCTCCGACCGCTAAAATTTGTGGATGAACTTATAAAAATATTTTATAATCAATCAGGGATTTAATAATAAATAGAAAACTTAGTTGTTTATGATTTCCAATCTCACACATTTGTTTTTCCCAGTATTTGTTTACTTTAAACTATTTTCTTTTTGCCAAACTCTTGTTTCAAAGTTTTAGGTCGTTCCATCAAAGCCAGTTCCATAAAATCGACTGCAAATTAGAACACTTTCAAAAATGGGAGTAAACAAAAAGTTTACAAAGAGAGTGCGTTGGCCATTCAACATTTAATGATAAGAAAGCTCTGAATCGAATAGCCGAAATTATTATAAAAATTTGTTCGGCTGTTCAGCACTTAGTGGAGGGATTTGAAAATGGAAACCCATTGCCAGAAAAAAAGTGCAAGAAAAATTTTAAGTGATCGTCAGAGAAATAAAACCAAATGCAAGTTTGAGTGCACCAGACAAAGTATTGAAATAAACTAGTAAAATAGTTAAACAAGCATAAAGTTTATAAATTGATAGTACTCAAAACATAATGAGAAGTGAGGTGTATCATTTTGACTGTGAGGTGAAATTATTTATTCATATTTTGTTTCTTAATTGTTTTTAAATAATCAAAGTTGAATATTTTTAATTTTATTGTTTGTACATATTTAAATTGATATTATAAATAAATGTTGAAGAGTTTCTGGTTTTGTTTCCTGTAACTAATTAAATTTTTCTTTTTTCCCTTGTTTTCCTTCTTTTACAAAAATCAAAATCAAATAAGGAAACATTGTCTTTCCTTTCCAGTAATTTCCTCCATAATGTATTGTTAAAAGTGAAGACGGTAAATTGAAATTGTAGCGTTACTGTTCTAGCATTCGCTTCTTAATTATAACTAACACTTTTGTACACTAGTGAATTGTCATAAGTCATGTTTGACATTTTGGAGGCAGTAAAATTCTCACTTCGTAAAAGAGAACGATAGGTGCCTGCCAGTTGAGGTTCTAATCAATAATCTATTTGATGCAATGCGATAGATTGCAGTGGAAATTTATTTTATGATTATCTCTTCAATAATTTGTTGTATTTTTTTGTAGTTTATCTATTTTTGAATTATACACTACTTGTTCCGACGATGCATCTACTTAGTTGACAACTCAATGCCGCATAACTAGTCTTGACCTTTCCGCCCCCATACGAACGCAGGTTTCCGCTACCGGAATGGTCCGTAATGCTAATCACTCTACCAATGCCACCGGTTATGGAACATTATCCGTCGGATGATTTGAATGTATTAGCATAAGTTCAACCTCCATAGGACTGTTCAATCAGATATAAACAACAATCACAGATATATCTAGATAGAAGACTTTAAACGTTCCAGACGACAAAAATAAACAAAAAAAGAAATCAAGAATTACTAAGAAATAACTACTAAATAGTAAAGTTATATTATATTCATTAAAAATTACATAAAACTGCACGACAAAAATAGTAAAATATAAACAAATTATTTTTATATTAACACATTAGTCTACTTACAAGCATCTATTTTTGTTTACTCTTGGAACATTTAACAAGGACATGCTGCTTTTTATAATTTCCAAACATACCATAAAATCTTTTAGTGAATGAATCCCTGTGATAAATATGTTTGCTTCAACTAGTTACACGAAAACATTGATCGCTTCAGTACATTTATTTTTTCGCATTTATGAGTTCTTAGGAAGTTAATTTCAATTACGTAAATGTAATTAAGTATGTGTATTGGTATTAACTTCCAATTGGATTTAACAGGCCATTATGCTGCAATAATAAAAAAAAATTAATAAAAAGTAATTATAAAAATTAATATAATATGTATTATTATATTAATTATAAAAATATTACATTAAAAAATATAATAATTTTCGTTGCATATATGGTTACTTTTTTCAATTAGGTCAGAAAAAATTGTCACTTTTTCTTCTTCTTTGTTTCAATTAATATTGCACTATTATATGTACAGATATATAAATATTTCTTCCCTGTACAATACTTATTATACTACCAGAGGATTTTCGATTTTAGAATATAAATATTTTAATTTTGTTTGATGAAATTTGAGTCATCTTTGAACAGAATTATGTCATACCTAATGAATTCCTTTACTCAATTGACTAGATGGGAGTATTTGGTTGACAAATTGGTGGAAGGGATATTTAAAGTGCTGTCAAGGGACGCCACGGAACGTCGAATGATAATTCAAGACACAATTAAACCAGAGGAATATGTATGGCGTAGTATTATAAATTATAAAGAATATTATTATTTTATAAATTTAACAAACGAACAAAACGCAAATTCATGTATACCCAATATAAGAAAATACTGAGCCTAGATATTCTACTTCGAAGGACAACCGCCAGTCGAACAAGCAGCTGGAGCGGAGCGTTCGACGGGAAAACCTGTTCTGTGACGATTATTTGAAGGATTTCATGACAAATCCAGTCGGCGAACAGAGTGACAGAGTGGATAACGGGGTTTGCCATTCCAAAGCGAGGCTTATCGTGGAGTGAGGAGCAAATCCCGAGTCCTACAGAGGATTGCAATCACATGTTCCAACTTGCCGAAAGGATTGGACACATGAAATCCTTTTCTTGTAATCTCACTAGTAGACACAAACATCCACAACGGGTCAACCTCGTATTTCGCAGTTGGGCAATATTATTACTGATATTTACCGAACAATATAAATACAAAATCGTATTTTTATAATTTATTTTCTTTTAATTATTGTTATATGGTATATTTTTTAAATATTTTATTTGAAAAGAAAAGATATGACCAGGACCGGAACACGAACCCGGGTCTCCCACCTATCCGTGGTGGTGCTTAGCCACCTCAGCCATTCTGTTTCGCTTCTCGGTCAGTCATATCCCTTCCTTTCACTGATCCTAAATCTCCGTGTTCTCACAATTTGCGATGTATATAGGGGGAGAATGCTACTTAAACATTACTTTTATTTTTGGATCTTGTTGACTTACGTCATTAAATATTATTATAATTTATTTCCTTTTAATTATAGTTATATGGTCTAATTTTTTTAATATTTTTAAATACTTTATTTATTTTATAAACTGAACGACGTAAATTCGATATCATCTATGTGATGTTTCTATGCCTTGTATAAAAATAGTTTTTTTAACACGCTTTTATTCGTTTCGCCTGTAATTACGAGATTACGTATGTAACGGAATATTTGAAGACGACTTTGGACCCTTAAAACATTTAATTTAAATTTAAATTCCCACTGCCGGAAGTGACGTTAAATAAAAAACTAAACATATAATGAAATTAAAACTTTGTACACTTCTGGACTAATGACGATGCAATAATTTAATAAGTTTCTCTCATTATCCTGAACAGGGTCTAATGTTTTGTGTAATAAATACTAAGGCATAAATAGCTTAATCATTGAGACAAGCATATGACTACTGGCAGTATCAACTGGGGAATAGTGTACTCGCTTAGGCGGTACATATACTGAACTGGGAAGAAAATTTGGTAATAATAAATAGTTTACGGTAAGTAAAAAAAACAACACTATTTTGTAGAGCTAACGAAACAAATAAGTAGAAAATGAATATTAGCTTAAAAAACTAAATAACACACGTTTATACCCAGCCGAAGTAAAAAGTAGAAAATAAATTGTTATGTACTGTACCGGGTGGCATTACAAAAGCAAATATGTTTTTACACAAAGTGCAATGTTTGGTTTGAAAAGAAATAGGTCGACCAGGTAAAAACGATCATACACTCATGGTCAAGGTGTGTGAAGAGATAGATAAGAGGGGGGGGGGGAGGTCGAAGACTCCATTATTAGAAGGACTCTCTAAATAGATTCCGAAGAGGAAGGAGCGAGGATGAAGCGGAAGACGGAAGCGGGCGGAGGAGTCTCCGAAGACAGCGAGACTCGGAGGAGACACACCTCGTTAAGAACAACTCTAAATCTACCCCTGTTTCACAGATGAGTCATAATTTAAATTTTGTTATGTATTTTATGACAATCCTCTCTCTCTCTCTCTCTCTCTCTCTCTCTCTCTATATATATATATATATATATATATATATATATATATATAAATGTATATATATATATATAAATGTATATTAAATCATTTATCTTATTTCAAATTGAATTAATAAGCTATATATATTATATATTTATATTTTGAAGAGAAAAGATTTGTCCTGGCAATTTTTCTCTTCCAAATAAAAATATTTAAAAATTATAACAATTAATAAAAAATTATAAATGTATATATTATAATTCTTTTGGTACCATACTTACTCCAGATACTCTATTTATTTACGAATAATATATTGAAGTTTTAAATACTGAGTAAATTGGAAAATACATAACAGACCTCTGGAAAAGAATCCAAATAAGAATAAAGTTAGAAAAAATAATTTGAGTAATCATCTTAAATGATCTGGCATCCCAAAATCAATCAAAATATTTAAAATATATTTAAGAGTGTAAAACATAGCAAATTAATAATGTAAAAAATAAGAAACACGTTTTAATAGGAAACAAAACCTAAAAGCATGATAAAAATGTTAAAATAAGGGTAGTGATAAACAAATAATTCATTTTATCGTAAAAAAGCGTGGGGTGCTATCTGTTATTAGTTGAGAATATTTTACTGGCAGATATTGATAAAAGTCATTACGAAAATATCTTAAAAATTGTGGTTTTTGGTGTGCCAAGCTTTTTTTAGGATATTTTTTCATCATTACTCAATTCTTATTAAATTAAATTAATTAAACTAATTAAATAAAATTAAACTTATTGAAAACTAATTTCTACTTTTTAGTTGTTCTTTTCCTATTAAAATATGTTTGTTAGTTATTTTTTAAAATATTATTTACTTTAAAAAAAATCTCATGCCGAATAAATTTGTTTCTTGTTCTTAGTTTAATTAATTCATTTTAAGAACTAATGATTGTTTTGTTTTTTCTTTTATCAATGACTACGATAGTGAATTAAATAATTTATATAAAAACTAGCGACCCATCCCAGCTTCCCTCAGCTTGGTAATAAGGCATATTATGTCTGTCTAATGTATTTTATTATACAGAAATTATAAAAATACAAAAAAAAAAAAATTCTTTATACATATATGAATTTACTAGCTTATGCCATTATAGCAGCTTATGAATTTGGTCTTCAATGAAACCTCCCAAGCGGCTCTACTTTTTTCAACATTTCCGCAAACTATCGTTATATTCCAACCCATTTACACAACAAATTATATACATAAACCTTCCTGGTGAATCACTCTATCTGTTGGTGAAAACCGCATGAAAATTTGTGCAGTAGTTATTGAGTTTACCGCGAAAAGACGCGGCCGAGGACTTTGTTTTGTAATATGTATAGATTTGTGAGTTGATCATAGAAGTACAACCATTGAATTTTAGTAGATACATATATTTTTTTTTTTTACTAACTATATTTAGTAGAAATAATGTTAACAATTTTTTCAATATATACCTAAAAGAGAAAAAAAAATCATATCAAAGTGACAATATTTTTGACAAATTTAAATCTTTAAAAATAAGCAAATTGAAAATAAAATTCCTTGTAGGAATGGTGTAGTTCAGTAATTGTTTTAGTAATAATTCATTTGTTTTCACACTTCTGTTTTTGTGTTATAATTGGCTTTTGAACACTAATCATCAACACTTCATCCATTTAATAAAATTAACATACTTTTACTTTTTAAAATCGAAACATCTTTGTTAGAAGATAAAGTATTGTACAGAGAATAAATAAAATAGTTGCATGTAGTGGAAACAACTTTAAAGAAGTTACGAATTTTTCTGACATAATTAAAAAATATATCACGGAGGCAACGAAAATTATTAGTTTTTTTTTAAATTTTAATGATGAAACTTTATTATTATTGCAAAATAACAACCCACTAACTTCAAATTGAAATCAGTTCCAATATACCTAATTGAAATTGTATACACATAATTTTAAACATAAACTAATGTATACAAAGTAAACATTATTAGTAGATAAAAAAATAAAAAATTGAACAATAATTTATTATTAAAAATTTTTTTTTTTTTCTCTCTGAAGCAAGTTTCTTTTCCAGGTTCCCAAACCAAGAGGTCTTTCAACCCACCGGATTTCGAAATACAAAAACCGGATGCAAGACACTAACGAACCAAGAAGATACTGCATAACTTTGTAAAAATTCCAACTATTTTTTTTTTTTTTAGTTTATAAATACCCATACAGAAAGAAGCCACGATTATATAATATAATCAACGTTGTTTAAATAAATAAAAATAGAAATTCTCAAAAAGAATTTTTATGGGGTAACCTGTGGTCTAGCGGTTAGCATAACAACCTTCTAAGCCCAAGATCGCGGGTCGCCCGGCAGGTGGCTCTAGGTTTTTTAAAGGGAGTCCAAAATTCTTGGTTAGGCCGTACTTCGGGAGGGATGTTAAACGGGGGTCCCGAGCCTGTACGATGTCAGGTACTCGTTAAAATCCCTATCCTAATTAAACGTGTAGACTCCCACTGTAGCATCGTCCTATTAGCCATAGCAGCATAAAGTGACGTTAAATAAACAACCATACAAGAATTTTTATTTTTAACTGTTGTCAGTTTTGTCTTTATCATATTCACACTGAAATATCAGAATATTTTCCATTACAAAGATAATTTTTAGTAACTTAAAACAGTTTGAATATCGAAAACTAAAGAGTTAAACTTTGTAATTATCAGATAAGAGCATCACTTTTTTTTTTTTTTAAATAGCACTCTAAGAACAACAAACTCTTTCCCTTGACTCATTTATCTTTATTTATGTTAAAATATTTATTCTCATAGTATTTTAAAACATAAAAGTACTCAACAATTGAAGAACGAATGTTTTAACTAAATGTCTATTGAATTTGGACATTTAAACATAAGCTATGTACGCACGGTTATCGTTAAAAAAACAAAACAGTAATTGCGATAGCAAAAAAAAAAAATAATCTGTGAAGGAAGAATTTCATTTGGCTGGTGGTCCCAGAAGGCAAATAATATTTAGTATTTTTTTTTAGTGGGCCAGCCTCCCAATCCTTATTTTCGTGGCTGATAAAATTCCCTAATATACTTTCCCTGAAAAAGATATATTGATTCGTTTCATTTTTATCCTCCTTTCTCTCTAATATAACCAAGGCTATTTAAAAAGAAATTTTACATTATTGGGCTCTCATAATCTCTTAATTATATTAAATTTTTAAAGAATATAAAATAAGAAATACCTCTTTCACAAAATTAGTGTTTGCAATAATTAGCTATTGGTGAAAATAGTAATTGTTGATACCTTGAGGTATTTTTGGTACTTGTGATTTAGCAGGTCGCCATGAAACCTACCTCCTTATCTCTCCGTGTAACCTGTTCTTATCGCTCCTCTAATTTGAGTTATTTGTGTGTGCGCAATTCAATTGTTTTCTATACTGGTTTTTAGTGTTTTTGTCTTGTAAATTTTGTGTATTGACTATCAAATTTAGTTTGATATTTTCGTCTTTTTAATTCTGATATTGTCTTATTAAAATGAACCGAATACGCCTTCAAAAGAAGAAGCTCTGAAATACTGGAAATTCAGAATAATTTCAGACATCAAATTGTGTGAAAAAGGTCATCAGAAAGAATTTTACAAGGATAGAAATGGAGATGTTTTCAACGAACGTGCAGGGAAAACATTTATATAAGAAGAGGTACGTGGTTACAGGGCCGGAGAATTAGCATGTTGTTAATTGTTTTATATTTCAAGTTCCATTAATATGAATAAGAAGGTAGGCATTACCAGTATAAGAACTATCATTTTCAGGTTATAGGACATTCTCTGGGTACTGGCTAATACATAAGTAACATGTTATGCCAATCACTATACAAATGAAGGGCATATAAAGAGGAAGAGTATATAAATAAGTGAGGAATACTGTTATATTTTTATTTCCTTAATAAAACATTGTTGCTTAAGATTTTCACTAATGTGATAATCTTAAGCAACACTGACAATGTTATGATTTTTTTAAAATTTATTTATTGATATTTACAACTGTATTACAATAACACAACAAGTAAATAGGATAAGTGATAAATAATGACATGAGATAATGACAAGCAGAGAAACTACCCAGTGGTAGTACTCAAATCACAAGTTCAACTAAGAAGGTCACGTGGCCATCTTCTTTTTAATGATATTAACCTTACCTAAGGATCTTTCTTTTTAAAATTAATTATAGTAATGTTTTATTTATTTAGGTATATAGTGCATTATTATTATTCTTAAGACAAGATTGTTTGTTAAAATGTTTTAAATTCAAGTTCATGAACGGTTGAATATTTCCTAAATTGATTTAGATGGATTCGGAAACTGTAAAAGAGTTAACGTAAGTGAGGGAAATTTCTGTTATTAAAATGACGTGATTATATATTACTAAAGCATCATATAGGTATGTAGGTTATAAATAATGGCGGATAAGAGTCCATGGGGACCTGTTAATTCGCAAGTAGGAACTCTTTTTTTTTCAAAGCATTTGAATTCTAATAATTCAAAATGGAATTTTTAATACAATCAGAGAATCTGGCATTCAGTGCTAAGGGTAAATTAAATAATTATATATAAAAATAAAAGCAACTACATTGTACTCTCCACTCTAATATTTTGTACTTAACTTCACTCTTACAAAGGACAGGTGGGATGCTACAGATGAAGGCACGGCAAAAGTTCCGAACTCTTAAACCTAACAAGCCTAACAAGATGGCCAGCAACGGTAGCCCGTAACGGAAATAATACCAAGAGCGGAGCAGGTATGGCACTGACACACTTCCCTACTAACAGGCTTCTTATCTTATCCATTTTCTATACTCATGTATAGAGGAGAGGGAAATCAGAGTTCCATCGTTATTTTCTCAGTACGAAGCCGTATATTTACTCCACTAATAAATATAAATATAGAATAGAATAGAAAAGTAACTTTATTCTGGGACTATGCCCCTTTAGAATAACAAATATGAACAGAAAAAGAAGCATAATGGTTATCTGGCTAGAAGGCTAAGTATTACAAATCATAAAGCGTGTAAAAATTGACAAAAAAAAATTTAAAGAAATATTTAAAAAAAAATAATAATAAGTAAATGAACAGTACAAGTCTTGACAAGATATTAAGCAATTAAAGAGAACTGATAAATCCATAGTTTTTGTTAAATGCATGAGCTAGCATGCAATAAATTCTTTACATGATGTACACCGTCTTAATAGACAAAATTAAAAGAAATAAATAGCACAATGAATTTCTATACATTACAATCAAAGCTAATGACTAACCTGCTTAGAGAGCATCTTTTTGGGAAGCTAGGAGGTGCTGGAAAAGCAAGGATTTAAATGACGATAGTGAGGGACTATGACGGATATTAGGAGGGATTGAGTTCCTCAGTGTGGTGGAGCGGGCAAGAAAGGAGCGTTCGAATGCTTTGGTTCGGTGGGAACGAATATAGAGATATACTTATAATCAATGGAGATACAATTAAAGGTATTTGGTTCAGTACATGGTAGAGTAGAGACTGCACAGTTTCTAAGCCATGGAGATTTTTAAGTCTAGGCCGGAATCATTCTCAATCCCCTGGTTCTATTTCCAATTAAAGGTATCCAAATTCTAGAAACTGTGTGAGCTTCGAACCAAGGACATATATATATATATATATATATATATATATATATATATATATATATATATATATATATATATATATATAGGATAAATGACTCAGCGCTCTACACACTAAGTTACACTCCTTTCTCATCAATTAAAATCAGTAGAGGAAATTCCAATTATTTAAACTAGTGTAGTTTCATTAGTTGTTTTCAATCAGCATTTTTTTCTTTAAGAAAGAAAAGTTTTGGTTCATTTTTTTGGATTGTGGAAAAATTGTCATAAGCTTTCATTTTAAAATGTAATATAACTTTTTAAAATTAATTTAATATTAATATTAATTTTAATCAATTGATTAATTTGAAAACTTTAGTTAGAAACACTTCATAGTAATATGAATGGCCAAATTTCATCGATTTTTTTTAATGCTGATTAATTTGAGCTATGAATAAGCCATTAATGTAAACAGGAGTATTGTCGTATCCATAATATACGAAAAAAAATTAATGACTACTTAATTGACTTAATTACTAATAATAAATTCTTGGAATATCTTTATCACCTAAGTGAGGATTTTTTAGCAAAAATTTTAGTTATCCATGAATCTGAAATGCTTCTACCATTATACATACCATACATATCTTTTTAAACACATTTTTATAGTTTTATCGTTCAACGAAATTTAAGGGACTGAGGTAATTCATATTAATTAAGTGAAATATAATTAAATTATATTAGTCCAATCTCATTCTGTTTCTCAAGTGAAATATCGAGAGGTTTTCGACCGACAGATTTTAAAACCAGCCATTCAAGAGATAGATCCGTTATTCGAAATAAAGTATTCATCCATCAAAGTCGAATCATAAATATTTATATCATAAATCTCTTTTAACAGAACAGAAATATAATATATATTTACATATTTAAGAGGCCTAGATGGACAGCTCAGAAAGCGGAATGAAGACGAAACTCTGTGGAATACTCATCGCTCATCCTCCAAGCTAGTTTTTCTAACGGGACGCCGGATAAAAAAATAAAGGCATTTGTAAACAAACGAGTCTTAGCGGTTCCTTCGCTTCCCTAGTTCCGCGAGGTTCCGACCAAGAAGCCAGGGCATTTTCTAATCTTAGATGTCTTTTTCCTGACTAATAAACTTGTTCTAAAATATCTTTTTACCATGCTTATTCATATTAGATTAACAAAAAGTTATAACTGTTTATTCGTTTCATATTTAATATTTTCCAAAATCACAAGTTATCATGACCTTTATTATGGAAATAGTAATATTCGGTAGTAACTTGATAAACATTTTCTCTTAAATAGTCACAATGGGAAGGAACCTATAAAACTTCCTTGATCGCCCAGACATTACTTATTATTTATTTCATATGTACAATAACAATAACCATTAAAATTAACAGATATCATTGCAGTTTTCATTGTCACCAGAACGTTTAGTGGGACAGTTATTATATAACTTTAATAACCCAAAACAAGACGGCCGTACAAACAAACTATTCAACATCAGTTAGGAAGGCCTATTGCATTTTTTACAAATATCACAAGGAATGAATTGGGGATTATTTAGTAATAGTAATGCATAATAATAGTAATAATAATAAAATCATTTTTTGTACTAGATTCAAATAATTGACTGATTTCGAACTAGAACATGGAGGGATAATTTAAATAAAACATTATGTTGTAAAGAAGATGTTGGAAAAATATTAACTTCCGAAAAAAACTGTATGAGGCAATGAAACTATTGTTTATTGTTATTTAAAGCTAATATTTTCTAAAAGAACTTCAAACATATTCAAATTTTAAAATTTAATTTAAATTTTGAGTTCATATTATTATATGAGTTCAGTTGATTGGCCTACACCGTAGGCCGAAAAGTTGGCATTATTCAAAAATAAGTTCATCTTATTTTTGTGTTATTATTGACTGCACACCTTGATCAATCCTATACATCATTAGAATTATCCAGAATTAGAATTATATGTTTATATATATATATATATATATATATATATATATATATATATATATATATATATATATATATATATGTATATATATCAGACTAATATTATAAATGCGAAAGTTTGTATGTTTGTCTCTCTTTCACGCAAAAACTACTGAACGGATTTGGATGAAACTTTACAGTTATATAGGTTATACATCAAAATAACACATAGCAAGGGCAGATTTAGAGGGGGGGGGTCGGGTATACGCTCCCTCCAGACAGTTTTTTAGGTACTGTGGAGAATGCATTATAGTACATAATTAAAGGCAAATCGGAAACTTTGCATCTTGAAATTTGGATAATTCCAAAGGGTTCCCCCCTTAATATAATATGGGTTCAAATATTGTATGGAATCCGCCAGTTTTGAAGTTAGACGTACGAGTAACTTATAGTTAAAAAAATAAATTAAATTATTTATTTACAATAATCTGTCACGAAATTTTATGTGGCAGACAGCAACTTTAATATACATATATATATATATATATATATATATATATATATATATATATATATATATATATATATATATATATATATATATATGTATATTAAAGCTAGAGACATTATAGGCATACTAAATTATAATAAGGAAGGGTGTTTATTAAAAATTTTAACAATAAATGCCTATTAAAAATAACTGTAAATTCGTAAAAATATAAATATAAAATATAACACTAGTGGACCGAGACGCTCATTATACCCTTCGTTTTTAAAGCTGGACGATTTCCAAAAGCTAGCTAATAGGAAAATATTTTAGAGAACTCAGTGGACTTCGTTGACAATATTGTTCACATTAAACAAGATGTATGATGATTCTTAATAGATTAGAATCTGATTGCACCGAATTTAAGTTATACACTTAGTCGTTATTTTAGTGCATATTTTTACATTACAACCTGTAAACAAATAAATAAGGAAGATAAAGACACATTAAACATCTCATTAAAAAAAAATTGCATTCAATATTCGATTGTAAGATAAACAAATGAAAAACACTGGTTCGCATACATTTTTAAAAGGTAAATTAATGAATCGATACAATACTTGAATATTTAGCTTTCTTTATCAACATATATCATATCTATTTATTCCGAATTACCTCAAAAACTACAATCAATAATGAAATATATTCATAAGAAATAATTTATATTTATCGTGATTAAAGATCATATCCCCCATTCCTGGGGAAGAAGCTTAGTTCGGGGACCCCAGGCAAATTGTAAATATGGTAATTATGGTATGAATGTGAGCCATTATTTTATTTTATTATCTCTTTTATTATTTTTGTTTTGTTCTTATTGATTGATTGTATGACTATTTAGCGCTATTACTTATTGCCTAAAAGTGGCAGATTGTAATATTTAAATAAAGTGTATATAAAAAAAAAAAAAAGATAATAACGTAATCTCAGTAGAGTTACTTAAGTGTTACGAATAAATTATGAACTATTTAAATTAATTTATAACATATATATCCATACAATTCGTTAGGTAATGAGATATAAATGGGTTAATTCGGAACATTCGTCCATTAATTCTTTTTTACAAATATAATTATTTTAATGATCCTATTTTCATGCTATTATATTAATTGGCTTTGTTATTTAATATAAACATTAATACAAAAATATAAACATTATTGACATTTAATAATTCCCTACAAGTACAGGTTCTCTTAAATATGCAATTTTCTTTGCTATCAGATTTGTAGGGTTTTTTAAATATTTGTTTATTAAATTTAGTTTAAAAAAGATAATTTAAGATAAATGTCTAAAAATAACAGGATCATATATAATCCAATCTATAATGGAACAATCCATGAAGATATAGTTTTTCTTTTTTATATTTTTGTTTTATATAAAATTCTGAATCACTAATACAGCACAGTGGAAGGAAAAGAAAGCTGATTGGTTGATCCAAGATTTACCTACGATCGAAGGTTATTATATTTACTAATTAAAGATAAATAAAGAAATAAAAAAGTATTTATTTATCCTCAGGATTCTTTTTAGTTCTGACAAGCTTAAATGATATCCAAATTAAATGGACTTGGCGAAATTTGGCCTTGAAAATAATATAATCTGTGGGATGAGATGGAAGCAACGACATTTAGACTGTTATTATATGTAAAACCGATAATGTGGGATTAAAAAAATATTTAAAAGTGCTCCCGAAAAAACAGGACGCTAAAAAAAGTTAATTTTGTAGCCCATTCATTCAATGAACCTCAAGGGACCACGTTTTTTATGATGTTTTTTTCTTTTTGAATGGGGTCTAACAATGTCATTAGGCCTAATAACTCAAAATCGTTAATAAAAATTGAATAATAAATAAACTAGTCACACAATGATAAATTAACAAAGATGATAAATTAATAAAGATGATTATAATTGTATAAATCGAATTATAATCATAAACTTATAGCATGATTTCCTTTTGTTCAGGATAATAACATTAATAACGCTACTGCAGATACCTCGAATTTCGTCAACATTTTTGTACTTGATAAATACTTTTTTATAAGAACTCAAAAACATGAATCGTTAAGTTCTATTAAAAATCATTTAAAATAAAAATTATCCAATTTTGTATCAAGATTTAGTGAAAAATCAATTTAAATGTCACAATTCAAAACACTATTAAACATTTCTTATAAAATTGTGCCATTCTACGAGTTATATGTCAATATTTTAAATCCCAGTTAGTATATAGAATTTCATAATGAATAGAATACTTCACATACATTAATTCACTAAGAGGTCGAAACTAAGAAAGGAAAATTCTTTTGTTGTAACAACAATGCCTTTTTCAAATTAAACAAGACAAGTTCAATAGCATCTTACACAATTTACTTTCCCTCTAAAATGCGATGCCACGAGCAATTTAAATGCACCCTTTCCTAGAGCATGATTTACGTAAAGGAGGGAAACACAATCCCTTGAATCCAATGAATACACAATTTCAGTTGAAATAACACTTCAGTTAATAATAATAACTTAAATATGAGCTGGAATTGTATTTTGTTAATTCATAAGTGAAGGAATTCGATACAATTGTAGGTTATTTAGGCAAGTGTGTTAATTTATGATTGTTCTGAGTCAACTAAGGAAATTTTTTTTTGTAACTGTTCCGCAGGTTGTAGCTTCGAGTTGAGTTACAAGTTTTATATTGTTTATTCGTTCCCATTTAATAGTTATTAAATTAACATTTCAAAGTATAAATGATATGTGTTTGTTGAAATTTTCATTACTAGATGAAATGATTACCGAAGTATACACATATTTCCATAAATACATTCTCTTTTCCCAAATGAAGCTCATGATAAACTAGTTTTTTTGGAAAATATTATAAGGGAAACGAATGAAAATTAAAACATGTGACTCAACTCGAAGGGTCAACCTGAGTAACGGTAACATAAATTACCCTTTTTAATGTGATTAATAAAATAAATAATAATAAGAAAAAAACAACTCTATATGAATAAAATTGGGCGATATAATTATTAAAATTACGGAAATGAATAATGATTATTCGAAGTTACATTACTAACAATTAAAGTGTTTTTATACTAAGATGAAAATAGTTATAACTAACACTTAACATACAGTCTATAAAGGTACATGGTCTGAGATACATTTAAATGTGTACTATTATGAAATAAATACCTGACTAATGTAGAATATCCAATGGAATATAAGCGGATATACCCTCAGCTAAGATTCATCGTAATAATAAAGAGAAAAGACAACACTAAGAACCGAACGAACAGACGAGCACAAAGCGAACGAAGCTCACTCTATGAGACCACGTAGCTGACTGGGAACCTCCAGGCCTTGCTAGTCACATCAGCGACCTTGCCCCCTCCACTTCGTCTGGCTGCCTCTGTAGTGTCGGCACCCCCTTCTGGGGTGTCATCCGATGCATGAGAATACCTAAGGATATTTTTGAAAAGAGAATTAACTAGAAAGAATACAGAAAGAGCAGTAGGTAAATTATTAAAAAACAAAAAATAATTAGGTAGTCACAGAAGTGAAAACTCAAAACTTAGTAATAAGTACACAGTTTTTATGTATCAATTATAGTCTGCACTATTTAAAATATTAATAATTAGTCCGGTTTTCACATATACAGACACTCCAAACAATTATTATATACGTTTGAGTGGAAAATAGTTGACTGTATAATTGTAATAGTGGATTGAATTGGTCAGGGAGCGCAGTCAAAGATAACTCAAAATAAGCAAAACTTATTAAGATAATGAAAAATTGTGACCCATTTCTCCCTTCACCTATAATAACATTCAATATATTTTGTATTAAAATCATAAAAATGTCTTCTCATCTCAACTGTTTATACGAATCTTCATATAAGTATACAGTTCATCTATAGGGAGCGGATTGGCTCAGTGGTAAAGCGCTGGTTTCCATGCCGAAGGCCCTGGATTCAAATCCCGCTCACTGGCAGACTTTTATTTAATCTGTTAATGGCCGGAGTGTAACCTATGGGATCTAGGACCCTCCTGGGGCTCACCCAGCATCTTTAAAGTGGGTACCCAAATTTACATTTCAGATATTATAATTACATTAAGACTGAAACGACAAGAAACAGCTCGCCGTTTCAGGCTACTTCAACATTTACTAGAAAAACGCTCTAAGCTCCCACAAAAGACTCATATACATGACAATCATTAGACCCATCTGGACTTACGGAATAGACTTACGGAATAGCTTTGGAGCTCCACTAAGCCATCGAATTCATCTTGTATTCAATCCTTACAATCCACAATCTTACTAATATTATAAATGTGAAAGTTTGTATGTTTGTCTCTCTTTCACGCAAAAACTACTGAACGGATTTAGATGAAACTTTACAGTAATATAGGTTTTACATTAGAATAACACATAGACTATAGCAAGCTAGGATTTAGGGGGGGGGCGCACGGGGGCACGTCCCTCCCCCTACTGTTTTTTAGCTATTGTGGAGAATCCATTATAGGACATAAATAAAGGCAAATCACATGATAATAGTTGTTAAAATAATAGAAAGAACTTCAGTGAAATTATTGGTTTTGATATCCTACTAATCTTACTAATATTATAAATGTTAAAGTTTGTAGCTTTGTCTCTATTTCACGCAAAAACTACTGGACGGATTTGGATGAAAATTATTCAGTAAAATAGGTTATATATCATAGGCTACAGCAAAGGAAGATTTATATAGGGGCACGAGGGTATGTGCCTCCCCGTTATAGTACATAATTAAAGGCAAATCAGGAACCTAGCATCTTGAAATTTGTATATAGGTTCTTTGTATAGTTTAAGAAAGAAATTTGGATAATTCCACCCCAAGGGTTTCCCCTTTAATATAATAGGGGTTCAAGGATTGTATAGAATCCATCAGTTTTGAAGTTATACATCAGAAATTTTGTATGTACGAGTAAATTATATTTAAAAAAAATAATTAAATTATTTGTTTTAAATGACCTTTCACGAAACTTTATGTGGCAGACCAAATTCTACGCGAGCGAAGCCGCGGGCATAAGCTAGTCCTTCATAAAATCCTCAATGCTCCTTACTTCGTTACGAACAAAGTAATCCATAATGCCCTTGGTGTCCTATTGGTTGCTGATTTGATCCGAATCCGACGTCAATCTTTTTATGATAAACTTCATTCTCAATCAAACCACTAGTTTCAAACCTAGCAACCTCTTTAATTCTTGATAATCCTCCGAGGCGTCTGAAAAGTAGATGGCCTCGTGAACTTCTAAGTTGTACTTTTTATTTGAGTACTACCACTGGGCAATTGAGTTGTAAATTTCAATAAATACATTAAAAAATATATTCTTAAACATATCAGGAATGAAGTAGGTGTTTACAATTAACAATAACTTATTCCCTTCTCTGTGCAGAGATTTATCACAACCCTTCAGGAATATGAGGGATCTGGTGGCTGTGCATGGATACTCATTACCTACTTGCAAATCATTGGTCAAGTAGAGTAAGCCTTTACAAAAAACTCAAAAAAACAAACACTGTTGGTTGCCTGGTACACTCTTCATTTTGATTCTCCTTCATCATCCTCTTTATTACTTTTCTCTGAACTCTATAACAGTATCTTATTTGTTGTTATTACTGATTAACTTCCAATATTTTTTCGCTTCGTTGTGTAATCATATTCGTACGCATTCTTTAAAATATAATTGATAAGACAACTATTTTTTTTTAATTTGAAAAATGATTCTAAACAAAAGGGTTCTCCTGGAGCTTTGGGTTCAATATAAAAATTATTTGCAGAATCTTCGCAGAACATCCATTACTAATTAAGTTTTTAATAAAATTATATTATACTGCAAGTATGTAAAATATTTTTTGAAGATGGTAAGAAAAAAATAAATTCCTTTTCATATAAGTTAGACTAATTTTTTATATTTCAGAGACATTTGCAGCTTGCTTACAGAACGTTTATCTGGGACATGTTGAAGTACTTGAATAATTTCTTTAGTCAATAATACAAATTTTTTTTTACGACATGTCGAGATTTTATGTTCTCATGTACATGCCCTAACTATAAAAAAGTGATTAACAATGGGGTTCGAAATGTTGGCTTTAAAAATAAACAGTTCTTACTAACAACATTTTTTTCTGACCGACACCTGGACTGCTTGTTTTCTTCCTTATAAATCTCTCAATATAACTGTACTATATCAACAAATTTATAGTTAATACTGCTTGAGACTAGGTGAGAAGTTGGATAAAAATAAAATGTTTATTATTTATACATACTGCTATTTATATATGTGTTTATTGAATTGGAATATCATGAATTTAGATTTTGTTCATTCTATATCATGCAATATTTTTCTTCCGTTATCAACTTTTTTAAATTGCTTTCGAAATTATTTCTTTCAATTAAAATTTGAATGCAAGTTTTGGCAATGTTATCAGAACAGTTCGATCCTGATTATTTTTTTTTAAATTATAAAAGTGCAAATATTAACTATCTCTACCTATTGTTTTTGAATGTGATAGCCGAATTACTATAATTTTTTTGGCCTCTCAGAATCAGAAATTATTTCCAAATAGTATAGTTTAATATCTTTTGCTACAAGTTTTATTGGGTGTTTGTTGTTGAGATATAGCATTTCTGATATATGATTATTTTGTACTATTGGGGCATTACTTGTCACCATTTTGGTTCAATTTCCTGAGGAAAAAACCCGCTGAAAATGGTATTTTAAATAAATTTCGAATTTTATATTATGAATTTTAAGTGAAATTGATTACATAAATTTAAAGTGATTTGTTTTCATTGCGATCGAATGAAACTATTACCTCAAATTTAAATAGAAACGAGATATAAAAGGAATTTTTGAAAATAAATGTATATTAAATGTTTAAAATAAATATCAGTAGGTGGAATCAGTGATTGCATGCGGCGACCATTTACTTATGTTAACAAAAGACTAGCAATTCAAGGATTTTTATTTTTGAGACCACTGGTTGTATATCAAGTTTAATCCATTTTTTTCTGTTATGATTTGTACTTATTTATTTTGAAAAAATTGGCATAAGCTTGAACACACTCAGTGATATAAGTATACTATCATAAGTACCATTAACTAACTCACCACCATCATGATAGAAAAAATGCAAGATAGAATAAGATTTTTCAACAAATAAAACCTGAGCCATCGTCTAAAGGCAGCAAAAATTGTTATTCAGCATTTGATATTTTTATTAATACATCCGAAAAAGCCGAGGTTTTTATATTAGATGTCAGTCTAATAGTTTGTTTAGTAAATTTTGATATAAAAGTAATATGGAAATCATAAACCATTATGTAGTAATTTACATTTTTTTTTATTCTAAAGAAAAGTAACTGCATTCTTGGGATTAAGATCCAACTGATTATTTTAATGCAATCTGTATTTTTTGCCCTTGTACTGGTGTTAACATTTCACCAGAGCAATTCGAAGCTGGGATAATTTCATTGATAAGACATTCCATCTCTAGTATATCAATGATTAATCTGTCACCCTCCAGTGAGCAGCCATTGGCCAGTTGCGATGACTCCCCTTCACTTAATCCAGAATTCAGAGAGTGACAGTAAGAGAGTATGGGCGCACGGCTGCAGATAGGTGCATTGTCAATTGCAGTGCGATATGGTCTATGACTAATTCATTTGTAAGTAATGGTTATATCGGTTGCATTTTTATCAAGAATAAACATTGCAAAAGATAACTCTCTGTACTTTTTAAATATAGTTAAACTTATCTTGATTAAATATTTTTATTATGATAAATTTTCAATGAATTCCAATCAATGTAATGAATTATCTGATTCCGCAATCTTGAAAAGCAAGACAGATAAATCATTCGAATATTGAATTAATTCCAAAAAAAATGTATCAAGTACTGAACCGGACGTCAAACCAAAGAGCTCCTGGCTATGGTCTCATCACTCCCTTCATCCTTCGCTACTTAGCTTGGAAATCTTTCTTACTCCCTACTATAATTCAATCCTGTGCACAACTTATTTTCCGCTCCTTTGGAAACATTCCACGATTGAAATTATACTTAAACCCTCTAAACCTGTCACCAATCCATCATTTTATCGTCCAATAGCACTCCTCCCGGTAATGGCTAAATTGTTTGAAAACCTTTTTCTTAATCGCATAAACCTTATCCCCCAAATCAGTGGAGTGATTCGTCAATATCACTCCACTGTACGACAGTATTTTGGATGCAATATCTATCGCTTTTGAGAAAAAATAATCTTTCTCCGCGATTTCCCTTAACACTGAGAAAGCATTTTATGGTGTCTGGTCCGAGGGTCTTCCCTGGAAAATAAAACCTAGCTTACCTCCTACTTACTTTCTCACTTATAGGACATGAACATTCCCAAAATAAAATGATATATTTACAACAAATACACAGCATTCCCCTCATCCACACAAAATCCATTTGTTCTTCCTGCTTCCTGCTGCTAGTCACCCGGGCTTGATTGGAAAATAAAAAAAAGACAATAGCTAAGAAACTTGCTTCACTATTGATGTTTTCATTTCCAAAACTTGAATTTCCTGTAGCAAAGCAAAGAAAAAACAAATATTTGAATAAAATATGCTGCATGTGCTGGTGCAAATGAAAATTAAAGACTGCATAAATAATAAAAAATAAAGAAATTGATAAATAAAATAAATACCTAATAAATATAAATGGAGATATAAATATAAATAGGATAAATAGACGAAACTGATTACGTTATATCCTGCTTTTAATTCATATTTTTAAAAACATTTTTATACAATGACGTCATTCTTTTCAAGAAGACACCAGCAAAGTATGGAAACTTTTAAAGTTTCGATTCTTTAAATATCGAAGGTTAATGATGCAACCTTTGACCTTATCAAAAATATGACAGTCTACACATCAGCAGTAATTATAGGAAATTTTTCAGGAAAAAATATCAAATTTCCCATCTCGCTGTCAGGGAGGGACGTGGAGGTCACTAAAAGAGAAAAAAAATATTGTTTATCGAGTCTACATTAGACAGAATATTAAATTTTTAACTCCATAATATTTAATAATTAATAATTATTCGTATAAAAAGTGCTATAACTTTTTACATTTTAAGGTAATGGTTAATAATTTATAGTTATCCGAGAGTGGGGTAGATCATTTCGTAGACACTGAATTGTTATTTTGAAGGCTCCAGCTGGGAATTTGACGACCGCCGATGGACCATGTGGGAATCGGCAGACGCTCCCGGGGCTACCCAGCCTCTATAAAGTGAGTACCCTTAATTGGGAGAAATCCGGCTATTGAGCGTGATCTCGGTCATTATATTGTTGAGTATATCTACACCCTGTCTGAGCACATATCATCTAAAGAAGAAGACTATTTTGTATACTAAGTTCTTATTCCATGTGGTTCATTTATTTAGTTGGATTCATATGCTCTTTATATTTGGCACGTACTTTATAAAAATCGTCACTGGGTTTGAAATTACCTTGACTTCCTATGGTCAATTTTTTGTGAACCTCTTCATTTCAAATACTCGTATCTTCTGACTGATACTGTAAACATTACAATTTTGTCGGGATATTTCTTTTTTCAAACTTTTACCTAAAAGTTCTTAGCAACTAAATCTCTTGAAGAAGTCCTAGCCAAAATGTAAAACACATAAAAAAACAACACTTTAATTATATTTAAAAAGGTTGATCCATTTTCATAAAAACCGTTTAAGGTCATTAAGTAAAATACTATTTCAGGTGAGTATGTTGGAACCAATACAACACACATAAAGGTAAAGTATATATAAGCTAAGCGACGTTTTTTTTTTTAAATTGTTTAATGAAATTTACAATTATATAACAGAATACATCAAGTAAAAATAATGAATGAATACATTGACATGAAAAGACAAGTAGAGAAACTACCCATTGATAGTACTCAAATAACAAGTTCAACTTGGAAGATCACGAGACCATCTTCTTTTCAGATGCTTTCGAAGATTATCAAGAATTGAAGAGGTTGCTAGGTTTGAACCAAGTGTGTTTGAGTGGGAATGAAGTTTGTCATGAAAAGATTGATATCGGATTCGGGCCAAATCGTAACAAATCGGACATTACGCGGTCATTATGGATTATTTTGTTCGTTACAAAGTAAGGAACATTGAGGATTTTACGAAGGATCTTGGATTGTAAGGATTGAATACGAGTACTAGTGGATACTAGTGGAGTCCCAAAGCTCTATTCTTTAAGTCCAGATGGGTCTAATGAATGTCATCTTTATGAGTCTTTTGTAATTAATTGGGAGCTTAGAGCGTTGGTCTAGTAAACGTTGAAGTAGCCTGAAACAGTGACCTGTTTCTTGCCGTTTCAGTCTAGTATGAGGAATCCAAGTTAATCGTTTGTCGAAATGCAACCTCAAGTATCGGATCTGTTCTACAGGCACCAGTGGGATAAAGGTGTTGACGACCGAGTTAAAACAAAAAAAAAAGAATGATTGAAATAAATACACACTACTTGGCATCTAAAAGTATGTTTTATTTCTCTTTAATCCTTCATACATTTAGTAAGGTTTATATTTACATCAATAGTCTTATTGTCTTACATCCACTCATAATTTACTTGATTACTGAAGTTTAGTTGTCTGTTCTTACCTTCGTCTTATTTCAATATAGTGGCTTAATTTGCTGTTTAGTTGTTTTAGGTAAATATACTTTTTAACTTACCTTTAAAAACATAACTTATCGTTAGTATAAATAGTATTATTTGTATACTTTTTGTAGCATATATGAATGATACGTAAGGATCTATATAATTTGTTGATACAAATCTGTCGATATACTTCCTTATTATATTGTCTGTTTGTTTGTTCATTTAACATCACTTTTTGCTGCTACGGCTAATCGGACGATGCTACAGTGGGAGCTCTAAATTTTGCCTATCCAGGGTTAATTAGGGATTTTCAACGTGTACCTGACATCGTACAGGCTCGGGACTTATTATATGATTATACGATATTGATATTATAATTAGAAATAGATTCTATTTATCTTTTTCTTGGGTTACTTACCTAAAAAAAAAAAAAATAACAGATAGAATTAATAAATAAATAAACAACAGAAACAGCATAAATATTCCGTCGTTTCATACGAAATGTCCGTAGTTGTTATTTCTAAAATTCGAAGTTGTATTATGGAGCTCCTGTTGTTTACTATGTTTGCGTTTACAGATTGTAATGATCTATGTAATGTTTATTCCTCTGGTTTTTTTATGATATTTACTATTAGTACAATTGAACGAACGTTTTTTAGTATGTCATTAAATATGACCATGTAAAACACGCAATTTTCATGTAATATTTTTTTTTACGAGTTTAAACTTGGACACGGCATCTCAAGCTGGAACGGGTGTTGTTACAAACAGACTATTCATCGTCGGTTTGAGGAATTATTAGGTGGTGACACAGATTAATTTATAAATAAATACTTAATCCATAAATAGTTAAATTCTCCATTGTACAACAACAAATCATTAATTCTAGAAATCTAGCGGTTTCACATGAAATGGTCGTTTTTATTATTTCTGATATCCAAAGTGGAAATATTGGACTTTTGTTGTTTACTATGTTTTTATTTACAGATTGTAATGTCTCTTTTCTTCATTTTTTTTATAATGTTTACTATGATTCTGTATGTGGTGGCCAATGGCAGGAATAATTTATTTCTCTTTTCTACCCAGATTTGATACCATCACACCACTAAAGGGATATTGAGATAATCCAAGATATACTTATAAAAAAACTGTGTTGGTGAATCTATACTCTCACACGACGACGCTCATGTTTCACACCAGACAGTGAAGAAACTAAACGAGCTGGGTTAAGAAGTCCTCCCACACCAATCTTATTCGTCCCACTGACCTCCAACAGATTTTCATCTGATTCCGAAACTTGGATAACTTTCTTAAGGGTAAATTTTTTGAAAATGATTCTCAAGTCAAAAAAAAACATTTTCAGTCAAACAATAAATTTTTCAGTTCTGGAATTGAAACTTTGGAAAATACATAGAAAACGAAGGTAAATATTTCTACTACAAATATTTTGATATCATAAAATTATTTTACTAAATAAAATTTTCTTTGAAGATGGGCATGTCAAATTAAGTAACCAAGTATGATTAATTTTATTTAAGTGGAAAATCGTTGACTGGATAATTCTAAGAGTGGTATGAAAGGTCAGGGGATGCAGTCAATGATCCCACAAAGCAAGAATGACTTGTTTATTGTGCTTGTTTGTTGTTTATTGTGTTTAACTTTATTGTGCCTACGTTTTGGCTTTTGAAGTAGGCCATCTTCAGAGCAGCGGTGAAGAGTCAAACTTCAACCCAACTTCAATTTCAACTTGAAGTTTGACTCTTCATCTAGCTGTTCTGAAGAAGGCCTGCATCTTAGGCAAAAAAATAAGCCATTCTTATTTTGTGCGATCATTAACCACTACGATCAATTTTATTGTTCTTGAAATCGTCATTATGATTTTAATTCTATACTATCACCATAAAAATGTTATCAGGTTGATTCTTTTGAACCAGGGGATGAAACCGATATATTTATATTTCTGCTGCTCTGAATGAAACTATTTTTTAAGATAGAAAAAATAACATTCTTTCCGAAAATGCTCTATTTCGAATCCTATCCGCCAAAGATGCTTTATTCTGCTCCAAGTTTGATTAAATCCCGACCGGAGCGAAATTTTTATATCCTTTGAGAATTCGATCTGGGCCGGAACAATAAATATCGATCCTTCGTTTTTTCTTCCTCATCCTTCAGATGAAGAAAGTATTGAAATCGCCAAAAAATTCGACTTCGATATTTTAATGTTTCTTGACGTTTCATTGGGTGTAGAATCAAAAAAACATAAAATCTCAGTGGTGTAGGTCAGTCCGTCCGGAAAATTTTGTTCCAACCAATACTCGGAAAATACAAATCGGATTTCAACTAGTTTTTTTCCTAAATGTTTGGTTTATGATCTAGATGATCCTAAAGAAGATCCGATAAGGATCGGTTAAGTTTAAGGTAGTAAAAAAAAATATGTTTTAGTTCTCAGACTTTTTTTTTTTTAAGGATGAGAAAGTACTATGCCTCTCTAGGCACAATTTTTTCCTTCCGGTTTAGTATTTTCGTGTGTGGATAGATAAATGAGAAGGCCAAAATCGAGGTTCAGAAAGAAACATGTGGGATCGATATTTTTTTGCTCTGCAGGATCGAATCCTCAAGGGATCCAAAAATATCGCTCCTGGCGGATTCTGTTCCGTTCGGGAGCGGTTGTTTTATAACAAAATTATATCGTTCCAGTCCAGATAGGAACGATTTTCCTTATAAAATATTGCTCCTGCTCCGAACGATTTGCATGAGATCGATTCTTTGGGAACGAATCTTCGACCCCTGTTTTGAACATAGAATAAGCAGAACCCAGGACTAGTGAGTGCTGTTGTTCCAGAAGACGGAGGCATGAAAACGCCCTTCTGCACGGAGCGATGCACGGATAATTGATAATATGGTATATTTTATAACTTATGCTCGGTGAAAGTGACAGATATTTTTTTTGCTAAGAAAGGTCAGTCTTTGTTAAAACATGGCTTGTCCTTGCAATGGTTCATTTGGCAAGGCTAGTACCATTAACCGGATTTGCGATTTGAAGGTCAATGTTTAATTAATATAAAAGAATTATTTATACGTCTTGAGGAATCTCCGCCTTTCTCTATCGCATTGTATCATCATTGATAAAATAATAAAAGTTTAAATAAAAAACAAGTATTTTATACTGATGTATGATTGTTATACATTGAAATAATTTATTTATTGAATTATTAAGATAATTCAAAAACCATAAGTCCCTAAAACTCCACTAACTGAATCAACACCATGAGGATTGAAAAAAGACAAGATAAAACCAGTAATTTCAACAAATCAAACATGAGCCTTTATCTAAACATAGATTTGACAACATCATCACTTTAACGCAGTCTGTTTTAAAAAAAATCAAACAATCAGATTTAAATTTACCTGCATAGTTTCTCATGATTATTGTCATAAATATGAGTTACTCTTATTTTAAAAATTTAAATGCTATTTTTATTTTATTTTATAATTTAAATTATTCCTGCTTTTGTATCTAATCCACTCCAATAGTGTAATAGAAACTCGTATGCACTATTTTATTCTTTGCATTTTTTTCTATTCCAATTATTTCATTGAAAAATTGTTGAATCTTGTCAATCCAGCCCTGAAGAAGACCTGCTGCGTGAGCCGAAACGACGGATCTAATAAACAGTTTTTCTCTATTTAAGTAATTATTTCTTTGACTTCCACCCGGACCATTCTCATCCACGATTTCATAAAGCATATAAGGTTGTTCCGTTCTGATTCTATTACTTATTAGGCTCTGCCCGATTTGCTTTTTCCATCAGATACGTTTGTCATACGATCGTCTACTTTTAGGACTACTATCATGACATGGTAATAGGTCTTACGATGAAGTGATCGAATCTTACATTGAATGTTACAGAAAATCATGAAGTATTACGAAATGATTTCACACAGTCTTTGGTTTTGTGTAAATAGTGAAATTCAACTCAACATTAATAGCATTTAAAGTATTATAAAGCTTTATATATTATAAATGCAATTTTTTTTCTCGTTTCCTTCCGAGACTAGCAATTATCACATATAGGTAACACTTTGTAGGAAAAAGTGAATCCTATTTATTTCACGACAATAAACGTTCTATTTTCAAAACCTAAATACAATAGCGAAACATAGTCAGGTGCAAAACCTTTATCAAAGCCAATTCAACGTCGGCTGGCTGCCAGCATAAGTCCAACAAAAACTGCTTCTTGTTCTATCTTTAAGTTTTTGTAGCTTTTA